>VUJU01000090.1:0-62481 GCA_009835225.1 Aphis craccivora | reverse complement strand
CGCCTATACAGACGTACAAGTGGTTCGGATTTTTTAAACGCATTTAAACACAATTTGTTTGTTATCGTGGCGACCGGCGGCGAACGCACGAAATATTTGTTGAATGTATAATAATAATAATATAATTATGTTGACTACAATTAATGGTTGGTAAAAACAATTAAATAACTGTGTAATTTCTAGTTCAACTTACATATAAAAATTTTCAAAAAAAAAAAATTATTATCTAAATAATTTTTAGCAAAAAACGAGGTTATAATTTGAAAAAAACAAATATTAACATTACAACAGAATATTACCCTTTGAGTAGTACAAAAAAATCTCTTGAATTAAAATACTTATCTAGTAGCACTTATATTACTGTTAGTAACTTAAAAATCTGAATTTGAATAAATCCATTACTTTAGATAGAAACGGGGTTGAATGCAGTTAATCGCCTTGATTTTATAATATGTATATAGATAATGTAGTTGGTACTTATTATTTCATTGAGGCAGATAAAGTCAAGTACCTACGCATCTTATAATATGAAAATGTGGTTTTTGTCACACAATCAAAAAGTGGAGTGTAGAAAAACAATACAACAATAAAATGTAACGGAGATTCGACATCGTCGTATAAGTATTAGTGTTATGTATACGATGGAAAAAAAGAAAAATCTGAAAAGTATATTCCGTTTTACATTAGAGTGTATATATTTATTACTTATATACAGTAATCCGCGTGCGTGCTCATCGTCATTCGTCGCCAAGCGTAAATATGTATATCATTCCTAATAAATCATTGGACTTTTGGGCGGAAAAAATCACCGTTTCGCGCTACTCACGAGACCACGTACCATAATTTTATTTTAATATAATACTATATTTAGACGGTTTGCGCGAAGACACAGTGAATTTTTGTTTTTTTATCCTCTCCTCGGAAACTGTTTAATTTATGCACTGTGAAAGAAAAAAACAAGTGCGGTCGAGAGGTGTTGATATGCGCGCGGGCCATTAATTTGATTTACTGTTCGGCGGCGGCGATCTGCTCTCGTGCGGTATAATAATATGAAGTCGTGTGCTGCTACTGCTGCTGCTAATGAAAGCCACAAGAGCCGCCGTCGCCACCAAGTGCATAAATTACACTCGACGAAAGCTCCGGCGGCGGTCCACGCTGATTAATTACTCCACGGCTAAGTCCGCTGCTAATCGGCGACGATGATATAATAATAATAATAACGCGTACCGCAGAAATGTCGTCGACGGCCGTTATCGTCGCGGAGCTTCTGTGTTTGGCGAGTGAAAAACAACGGGTGGGTTTACCGCGGGTAATAGGTACCAATGTACCGCCCGCCGGCAAGTCTTTTTCCGTTTCGGGAAACATAAATCAACCGAGTTGTACTTAATAATTTTTACTCCGACGATAATATTATCGTCTCACTCTTAACGAGGTTAAAACAGATTAAAAAACCGTTTTGTGACGTTTTCCCGCATAACCGCACATTATATATTATTATATTATATTACATACAGCTCAGGGATTTGTGTGTTTGCTCCGTTCCCGCTCAAACTTAAGGAGTAAACTTCCGGACAATTTTAACTAAAAAAAAAAAAAAAAATAGCAATAATCAAAGAATCAGAAAATTTTAAAGCAATTAATTTCAGAATAAAAACTAAATTTCACAGAAAATTTAAAAAAAAAAAAAACACTTATCGTATAGCGTTGTGCGGTGTACTTTTATTCACTATACCTACTTATTCTTATATTATATTATTTAGATATTAACGTATATTATTATAGCTAGACTCCCAAATTAATTTATTACTTAGTGATTTTTAAGTAAATGTGTATTTAATAGATTTATCGGGCAATCGGATCAGTGCACTTCACAATAGTTTTTGGATTATACATATATACACGGGTTAACTTAATAATGATACTTAAAATAATAATAGGTAACTTACACAGGCAACTTGTTTATTATGTACATATTTTAGTATTATAATAACTTTAATAAGTGTTCATTGCTATGTGCATTTATGTTATCTAATAATAATAAATATAATAATGCCCGTACCCACCTATTGTATACACTTGATCGGTACGAAAACTCGTACATACTAGTACGACGGGGAAATGTTTTCGGTCGGATTGGTAAAGGCCGCCGGGCCCGATGGCGTGCAACTGATGGCTGCAGTCGCGGATCGCGCGCCCCGCGGCCTCGCGGTCCGTTTAACACCCGACTAAACAATATTAATTATCAGAAAACGAGTGCAGTGGTGGCGAAGAAGATTTTTCGGCCTTTGCACGGTGCACCGCGTTTTAGTATCCCGCAGCGTCTTTAAACAATCTTACATGATATAGACATTTCTGTTTTATCACTACCGCCATACCATACACCGGCTTTGGGCGGAGTTTGGCGTTTGTGCATCAGGTAAACAATTTGGTCGATCGTTTGCACATCGCACGTTTCAATAGTATGCCGAGTAGAACGACGACACGACCGAATGGATACAAGAGAATCTAAAACTAAGATATATTTATATTATAAATATCTTAAATTTAATTGTTTTATAATTTTGCCATTTTTTATAACTTAAAAACATGACCAATCTACACATCTAGTCAATCTTAGATAATTAAATTGCATGTTTATAATATTATTTATTGTTATTTTTTTTTTTTTTACACCAATAGTATTTATAACAAAACGTAATTCTTTACAATAGCTATGCGTAAACGTCCTACTCACCCTTTCACAGAATACGATTACTCGGGGCCGCGACAGTTTTTTTTTTTTTCTTTAATTTGTATCTCCTCTCCGTGGCACACCAACTCTAATTATACAAAGTTTATACTAAGTATACAATTTATGTATCATTGCTGAATTATATAGATGAGATCTTCGTGAATTACTTTTGAATCGAAATACTTTTGTTTACTTGATAATAAGTTATGGTAGGGAGGGAAGATGATGTAAAAATACTATTCATTCAAACATTTCAAACGCATTTTGCCAAGATTTTATATCAATCGAATATCACGGTCGGGTAGGTAGGTACAATAGATACGATGCGTAGAAATACATATTACTTTACACACCATTCATATGCTTTGCTCAGCGAATACACGTGCTAACAAGGACTAGACAGTAAAATAATTAGGTAATGTAAAAATATATATAAATTAAGTATAGTGAATTCTTAGTATTTCAAACGTCGAAAATTTATGTTTTTCGTTATCCCGAACTAATTTTGAAATCTCCTTGAAATTAACACTACAATAATAGATTCGATATCACACATTTCTCTGTTTCCCTCGAGATTCTATACATGACGACGACGACGAGAGTTTACTGTATATTCGTAGAGGGTTCGGTAAATGACGTTTCGACCGTAACTGGATACCCTCCTCAGTCCTCACGACGGACGTTAAAAACTCGATTTACGTGCTATAATATAAAATAATATTTTATTATTCAAATTATACTCGTATAACTGTATATTCGTTGTCCTGATGCTTTATTGGGCTGGTCTTCTCCGCGGGAAACCGTCGCCGGACGATCGGTATAGTATAATACGATGACACATGTCTAAACATACATAATATACAACTTATATAATATCGTAAAATAAAACAACGCAATCAGCGTAAACTAAAATTGTGTTTATACAAATACACGTTTTTGGCTTGTTATGACCACAGCCTCTGCTCTGTAGCGCTGTCGTATAAATAAACACTACACTCTCTCGTAGTGTTATTATATTAATATTTTACGTATTACTACTTACTTACGTAGTTAACATAATCTACCACGAAATAACGATAAAAAATAATAATTATGTGATGCGGTCTCAGTCAGCTGCGAGTTAGTTGCAAATGTTTTGCTTATGAGTAAAATTATAAAACTTCAATGGTCAATATCCGTCCTATCCAAATCGTACCTAATTGAGCTTCACACGGTAAAATTTGATTTTCCCTGCTCTTCGGTTATTTTAGTTTAGATATTACATTGTGAACGTTGTACTAACAATAATTGCGTTTCGTTATTCAAACGCGACCGTCGCATGCGTTTCATTTGTGTGAGTATAACGCAACAGAGTGAACGCGTTTATACTTTTTTATATTATTATTTATCGTAAAGAACAAAAAAAAAAAAAAATTATATCATTATTGTGTTTACCAGTGTTCGTGCATCGTATCAAGTCTCTCCCCTATATTTATAACGCCCGATAGATCCTGTTTCATTCCGATATAATATAGTATATAATAGTTTCAAATAGGTACTATTGTTGTACGCGATGTATAATAATAATCGAACGACTTTTGTGCAGGCAGTTGGCTATATATATGTATATAATATTTTCATCGGAATGACGCAAAGGTGCATTCAGAACGATCATCAGCGATCATGTTACACCGCCTCGATCTCAACAAAAATCACAAAAGTCTTGAAGGGGTGCCTACACATATTATATTATTACTATGATAATATACACAGAACTGTCGAGTTGTAGGTTCTTGTGAAACAGTATGAAATATAATAATAAAGTGCGCGCATCATATGAGATGATAGGTGAAACAGAAAATAATTCAACGAACGTATGCACTGCATCACTACCGCTACCTGTACATATTTTTTATAAAAATGTATCATCGGATCGACTATAATACTTGGGTCACATACAAAGTTCAATTCGCACTCTGAAGATACTTGAAATACGCGACTGCGAGTGTGTTATGTCGAATGCAGACTTACTTTTTTTCAAGAGGATTCGCTGCTGGACACTGTGAGATATGGTACATATATAGGAACCGATGCTGCAGGACTGGCGCGCGTACTATATAGGTGCCTATATTGCACTGCGTACAGATCAATTACACTTTTACGTTGGATTTTCTCCAAAACGTATTGCCATTAAATAAAGCGAACGAGTAGGGAAAAAAACTTTTTTTCCTCGCCCCAGGCGCGGCGACGGTATAAAATTACACCGTCCGCTCGAGTAACACAATATCCTTTGGGTCTCTTGACAGGCATCTGAAATCGGAGGATATTCGCCACCCAGCGTAAAGTACGTGCGTGCACTGGTTCCTCGTTAAGCTCTTGACCCGGGATTTCGCTGAGGATTTCTAGACGACGTTCTACCGGCGCGCTCGGTCGCGGTGTCGGATGAGTGTGTGTGGGTGGAGGATGTCGGGGAGAAAGAAAAAAATATACAAGGGTCACTTTTTCGCGTTGCACACTTGCACGGATTTAAACCCGAGGTAAACGATCGATTTTGTACAAAGTCACATACACACGCACACAATAAGAGTATTCTTTTCCGTCACCAAAGGGCAAGTTTAAAACGTATCGCCGCAATAGTAGTATCGTCATCGTTATCCTCTACCGCGTGTACGTATAATAACACACTATTATTATTATTATTATTATTATTATGTAGGTATTATGTTTAGCTATACTGCCGTGAGGTCTTCGCATAACGTATCGATTGACCGACGTGTGTAACAGTATCGTTATACCATTTACCACGAGGTCTTACCTGGGAAATATTCGCACCAATAAAATGGATTATGATATTTTAAGACGTATGTCCGTACGAAAGGCATTTTTATCGGAGTGACATCGTTATTGTTTGAGGAGTTGCGTTCAATTTTCAGAGTGTGCACAGATATAATATAAAATGTTCAGTTGGCGTGAATATTTAGACAGAAGTGTACTAAAACCATCCCCAAACGTGGGGCATAGATTGATAAAAAAAAAAAAAAAAATAATAATTAATTTAATAATTAATTCATACAATGCGTTTCATTTCCAACCGTATTCGATGACGACAATGTATGACAACAATTAGCTATAATTTGTACACGTTGTCGCGTTGCATAATTCAACCCGTTTTCGCGCATTAATTGCGTGATTTATCAAACCTCGTGACCAATCAATGACACAAAAATACAATGTACGTTATATCGAATTGTGCGTACCTAAATATTATGACATAATATTAATATCGCTGTACAATGTATGTACCGTGGCTTCAATCGTAAACGAGCGACGTATTCCATCTTGATTGCGTGGGCGTCCGAGGGTGATAGTGAAGAGGAGGAGAGGTTATCATGGATGTATATAATATGGATATTTACTATTTTGTAAACAAACCCGCGCGTTTGCGGATAACTACCCTGCGGCATGATTTTCGTTTCATTTAACCCTTTGTCCGTGGACCGAACTTTAGATTTCAATATACGGCGGTCCAATCTGTAAATATATGTATATAAATATAATGTATATGTATATATCATGAACAACGGTCGATGGCGCGGCAACAAATTCGGGAATCCCTGCCGCAACACGGTTCGGTACACAAATTGACCGCGGTTATATTATAAGCACACTATTATTATTCTCGTGGCGGGAGGGGTGAGTGCAATACTGCAGAAATAATAAAATAAAATTGTTCTTCTCCAATAACGATGATAAATAAATTTTAAAAATAAAGCGACAAGCAAACAAGTTCCTGACAGAGTAGATTTTTTTCCCTTTTTCAATGATAATAATGTATAATTTAGCCTAAATCAATATTATAGTGGTTGACGTCGAACTATGTTATTCCGAGCAGTATTTTATGCGTATTAAATAATATAAGTTAAACACTTAGAGTTAAAAATATAATCATAATTATAATATAATAAAATACGTAAATAAATTGGAATTCTTCAATAGGTACCGAATTGTAAAAATGTCTATACATCCATATTACATAGACAAAAAACGCTTATCGTAGGCTGTGAAAAAATAATATAAATACCAACATAGTTATACAAATATTGATATGATTGAATACCGTTGAATTTGATATTTTATATTCTGCCGAATTCGAAACTCTTTTCGGTGACCGTGAATAACTACAACGCTTTTTTCCAACATCACCCCTATCCGATGTCGGACATGCATAATAACTGACAAGCGAAAAATGAATACAAATCATTATAATATTATATAAATTGTTGCCACCTATTGTAGCATAAAATAATAATGACAATATTTTTCATACGCCACAAATGCATATGAAATCCAAACGCCGATGACTTTGAAGTGCAATGTGTGACTGATAAGACGCGTAAAAAATAAATTCACCGGTCGGCGAGTTCGCCGAGAATCGTCACTGTTTAATTAACGCGTGTGCGACATATGTATACCAGTAAATCAGGTTAGGTCAGCAGGTGACTTATTAATATTATATTATAGCATTTGAGACACTTGAATCGTACGATATAACTCGGCAAGAGGATTTGTCAGATTTGCGACGCCTGTTACATAAGTCCAATAATAATATGAGTGTGATATTAATATTACAAAATTACTATCACATTATTATTACGAGGCGCATGTACACAATGTATCATTATAATATTATAATGTGCGTATACAACTGACGTGCGTGTTGTGAAGTCCTTGAACCTGTCTCTGTCGATAGGAGGACAAGTGATTTAGAAACGACCAAAACTTCGCGACAGGTAGCCTATAGACAAGCCCTCGTTGTGTAGTACCTATTAAAACGCATTGGTAACCCCTCCGATGTTGTTCGGGCCACGACCGCGGCGACGGATATTATTTAGGAACCCAATAAGTACACATCATCGTACAGGACGTGTACGCGAGGAAACCAATTTAAACCAGGTGTTCGGTTTGTATGTATTTTTTTTTTTTATCTCCTTCGCCGTGACCGGCCGAATAAAGCGCGCGTATTACTACACAGACAATAGTCCTCGAACGTCCGTACAGTAATAATATAATATTAATAATAAAACGGCAACATCAACAATCGTGTGACACGGTGTGACGACGACAACGATCATTAAACTGCATATTAATTAACCCTATCTAGGGGGGGCATTATTATTACTACATATTTATTATTTCGAACGTATATTCGGATCCAATTCATTTCCTATTTGTATTTACGCGTGTGTATGTGTGTATTAAGTATTTTATGGCTTACCTATAACCTACGTATATATGTGTTGGAGATCATTATTGTTTGCGGCTCTATCTTTCCCACCCCTCTCTCTCACTCACACACTCTCCGGCGGTCGTATATCATAGCATAATAAGTGTTACGTACCTAGTCATACATTATGATTTCCTGCCTTTTGATTTAAATCCCAGGTGCCCAGCGTGTGTGTTCTGGTTGTGACTGCGTTTTCTATCGTGGGATAATACCGCCTCTTCACCCCCCCATTATTGATTGAAAACCAAATTGTTTTTCGTATTGTTTTTATTTCGGCCGGTACATATAGTAAAGTCAGTTCGCCGCGCTGGGGGGGGGGCGTCAACGCCACCGATCGGAAGGTATTCGGTTGACCGACGAAATCGACACGACACGTCGCAGAGGCGCAAAGGTACCTATTATTTTTTATTATTGTTATTATGATACTTAACAATGTATATTATTGCAATGAACCTATTAATTATCTTATTATTTATTACCATAACGAGCACAATGCACGTACATAACCATGTTAAACACGGGTACGCTGTATTGGTTCGGAAATACGGTACTTTTATTTGATTTAATACTTGTGTACTTTTGTTTGGTTCACGAATACACTTGCACGCGACGTACGTGATTTCGATGTGATGTTTCTGGCCCATTTCTCTCTGGGAACTATTATATTATGCTCGATTCTCATCTGGGGACAATATTACCTATTATTAATACATAATCAAGAAGACTGAAACCGGTGAATTTCTGTCTTAGTTCAACATATTATTAAAGATTTTAATAATTTCATTTATTTACGCTTTTACATGCACACGTTTATGTTAGTTGGTAGATATATTACAAGACTTTTGATCCTATAATTGGGTAATTAATTAATCAAATATTAAAAATTAATAATCCAACATTACATACGTTACGTGCGGTATAGTTCACAAAAAAAGTCAGAAACCAATTATTTGTTGAAAAGTAATAATTTACACATCGCAATACGTCTCTCATTTTGACAGAGAAGTGGTGAAAGGTCCCGGCCGCAACATCTATGGCACGTATACGTGGTTTTCGCGAAAATTTCAATTAGGTACTGAAAATAATAGAATATTATAGAAGAAGAAAACTCATTATTCGTGGCATTAAGCCAACTCCGTAAATATAATGTAATATATTCCGCACTCGAAAAGTAAGCGACTCCGACAGCACGAACGTACAATTAAGTGCGTCTCGTTAGAATTCGTACACGAAACCCACGCCGAATTCGTTTAACTAGAAATTGCATTACGCCTGCGTTAATCGAGCTGTTGCGGTACTATATATACTATATATTATACGTTTAACAATAATAATATGCACTCGATCGTATGAGGGTTCGGTAGCAAATGTATTATAACGCAGCAGTAATCGTCGTCTACAGGTTAAAGCCTAAAATGATCTATTCATAATACTATCATTAAATCGTGAGAAGGTCCCCCGCGTTTTGAGTGGTATAGCGTGAAATGTAAATCATTGCGCACATCGAATGTCGATGATAATAATATAATATTTTAGGCGAAATCTCATAATCCATTAACGGCCGAGACCTTTTATACAATGTGCGTAATAATTTATTATATTAGGCGACTATGCGATATCATACAATAATGTGTGTAGTCGTACACGTGTAGCGAGTACGCGTTTGATTTATGATCTTTATTTTTTTTTCTTTTAATGAGGTATACACGAAATATTAATTGATCGTGTTGACAAACGCAGGTTTCAGTTTACCGAAAACGAAAATATGTGAAAAACGGCAGTCATTACAAACAAATCCGAACAAACGTAAACAATTAAAATTAATCGTTTCTCGGAGTATTCTGGATCTGTACATCGCGTAGTGTAATTATAATATAACCATTGCTGCTAACACGAAAGACACGACACTTATACAATAATGATCAGTGTGACATCAGACTCAGTTTGCTTTTACAAAGATTAATTTTAAGAACAAAACTGCAAAAATTTTTATGTCTTCACCGAGATTCGAACCACGACATATAATTACCTGTTGATGAAAATCAATTAAATCAACGCAAAATAAGTTAAATGTTAATTATAAGTCTAACGCAGTTATATGCAATACAAATGCGAAAAAAGAGACGCTCTTCTAATCTAGCTCTCTAGTAGCACTTACCCTCAGTTAACGTAGAGAAGCGGGAATTAGCCCGTAGAGAGCTTATTTAGTCGAAACGTCTCTTTATATCGACGACGCCTATACAGACGTACAAGTGGTTCGGATTTTTTAAACGCATTTAAATACAATTTGTTTGTTATCGTGGCGACCGGCGGCGAACGCACGAAATATTTGTTGAATGTATAATAATATTACTATATTATTATTGTGATTGGTAAAAGCAATTTAATAACTTAGTGACTTTCAGTTTATCTTAAAAGTACCTACCTACTCGGTAGATCAATATTTCCCTAGTTGCAGGATTTCGTGTAGACCGACGATGGAAATCGATGTCGAGGTGGCTTACAATCGACGGGGTTTACCAAACCGAGTAGGAATTACGTTAAAACTGTCATCGATGTTTATAGACGTGTTATAAGCGCCCGTTATAAAACTAACACTATACATGTCGGTTCGTTAACGCTGACCACACAGTAACAAGACGTACTGTATGTAATATGTATATATAGGTACATAGTGTCGCTTATCAACAGATGTTGGTCCGATAAGACTGCAACACGCACGTGTGCAGGTGCGATGTGCGTGTCGACGTGAGTCTTTGCAAAAAAAAAAAGACACACGACTAGAGGGTTAGGTCAGATTACATCGCGCTAAATAAATAATATTAAGTATATAAAAAGTTCATAAATTGTTTTTTTTTTTTTTTAAACCATTACAACAATATTTACATACACGTTCACTCCAAATAAATAAGTATGCGACATCGTCATATCATTGTGGTAATAATATATGAATCATTTGACGATCACTATCGCGATTCAAAACTAGGGTAGTTTACGTCATCGAAACAATGAAACATACATTCTTCTCACACCAAGGTTCACGGGCAAAACATTCGGGAACCGAATAACGTTGGACGCATAAGAGGCAAATAATTGCTACAGACGGATGATTACACATTAAAGACTTTTCTATATTGAAATATATAGATATATCACTCATTAATCATTGGTAACAACATAAAAACTAACTAGGAAATATTAAATTAAGTGCTTTCATATAATAATCTTGACCAAGGGATAGTATTCCTTATACTATACTATACATAGACGTTGAAACGAGATTCATATTTACATCCAAGTTTTTAGTGAGTTAGTAAAATTATTTCATATTTTTTTTTCTATTTAGAACTTTTAGTATCAGCTACTATAGTTCAACAATTACAGATTGATATTTCATATTTTTAATCGTTTAAAATTTATAGATAACCGTAAAAATCTACTGCAAATTGTTTATAGTTAATTCTGAATAATAAATCTAGCAATACCATATACGGATCCACTATAAAAATATTAACGTTTTTTGTACACATCAAAATGTACAGTTAAAATAATAAAGTAAAAAAATACTTTAACTGTTCTTATATATCTTATTTACTTATTATATTATATATTGAGTTACATTGTAGGCACTTCAAAAGTGTGATTACCTACTAAATTTATGTTTCAACCGATAACGGTGAATGCAGAGAGGTGAGAAGACGTTCGACAAGCAACGACCAAGTTTATAATATATTAACCACGCTACATCGTATGTATTTATGGTACCTATGTTATGCTCGAAAATTTTCCAGATTTTCTAGTTGAATTCGGTAGGTAATATTGGTGTATACTAACTATTACACGTTCTAATCAAATTCGAATTTACTGTTCAAAATGCAACACTTCATGTAGTATAGAAGGATAATATGTATAAGGATTTTGTCGGTTTATCTAGTACGTAACAGTATAAATTACTAACCGCAACGGTTGTATTTCAACGGTTATCGATTGTATTATATTATTATTGTTGTATTAATTAAAACGACGCCGAAGACACTTATAAACGTTACTCGTCATTAAAATATATCATATTGTGACAATACGCTCGCTCTTTCGGACCCGGCGCAATAGGTTATGACAGTTTCGAGTGGCGCTCCGGTGGGGTGTGTCTGTACGTCGTATACGAACGTCGAAAACAGAAGACTTCGACGAAGCACGAGAAAAAGCGGCGACGGCGGCGGCGA
This sequence comes from Aphis craccivora, assembly GCA_009835225.1. Classification (NCBI taxonomy): domain Eukaryota; kingdom Metazoa; phylum Arthropoda; class Insecta; order Hemiptera; family Aphididae; genus Aphis; species Aphis craccivora. The sequence goes on along the minus strand of VUJU01000090.1, from coordinate 50,264 downwards.
CGGTGGGTTCAACAGTACATTATAACGCGTGGCGTTAACCCTTTTAATTTTCACGTTTATTTTTTTTTCTCAACCCTTAGACCCCGACACACCGTCTGTCCTACATTCTCCCGTCTCGCCTCTCCAGAGTATTATTATTAATCAACGACTGCGACACCGACCCTTTCGACAGCACGGACGCCACGCCGACGTACTTCGAGTGGTGAGTATACATGTATAAGACGAAGACGACGACAACTTTTGAAAAATCTGCGTGAAAATAATCGACGGCTCGCCCGCCGTCAGCATCACTTCGTCGGGAACGCGAAGTCGCGTTTAACAACGACAGAGATGATGATAATAATAATTGGCGCGGCTACGCCTACGCCTCGCATCCGTCCGCCGATGGATTTAGTATACTTTTTAATGAATTCGTCGTCGACGTCGAAACCCGTTTCGGCACGTTTGCCGGCAAAACTCGAACGCGACTTTAATTAAACGACTGCAGTAAACGAACGGGCCTGCAGCGGAGGACTTGACTCGGTTTTCGCGAGATATTCCGCGGGCAACCGTGTTGGTGATTACGCGTGGGAAAAATACGCGTTTTTAAATACTCGCAGAACAACGACTCGAACGAGCGTCGATTATAATAATTATTGTATTAACGGGGACAGACTTTTTCCCAAACGCGCTACACGAGAGAAGGGTTTGCTTTCTCTCGCAATTGATTAATCTATTACTTTTGTTCGCGATGTAGGTATTTTTATTTTTATGACGTATAACAACGTCATATCTCAGTGGTACTACGAATGTATATTGCTCCCTCTCTCATAGCTCGGCGTATATATTAATTGTTTCTGCGTTAATCATCGTATTTGCCTATCGTTATAAAAGTTTAAAATTAAAAGAAAAAAAAAGAAAACTAAAATATTTAAGGCATAAGACCCTCCGCTTATCTCGTCTACTCCGGGAGGGAGTAGTGTGATTTATTTTAGCGGTTTTCCTGGCACTAATTTCCTTGGGTAAATTTCGCTGAAAAATTACCGACCGCGGCTGCAAACCAACAAGCGTTGTTATATATATAGTCGTTGTTCCAACCGAATCACTGCGTGTACTCACACGAAATGCAATCCCTTTAAGGTTCGGTAACCTGTCCAGTAGCGTATTTTTATTATATAATAATATCATATCAAACTATTATATTGTTTATTGTTGTTGTTGTCGTTTTTATCCCGTTTGAAAACACGTGATCCTTTATTATTTTTATACTGCTCCGGCTACATGTGCCCACACGCCCCTAACGCGTAAATAATAACTCCGATTCGGTTTCGTCGGAACGGCGATGAGTCGTCGTAGGTATTTCGTTTGTTTACAAAAAAGGGCATATTCGAGATTTCCAGGAACGTGGCTATACAACGCACGTTGCATATTACGACGTATGTAAGTAATATGAATCATATGATATATTATAATATTAGTACAACGACGAAGGATATGACGAGTTATAGCCGTGGCCCCGTGACGCGGCGTATATTTTGAAGTACGCGAGTTGATTTTCTGCTGCGTAGTGCAACGATGCTTTCTCGGTATCAAGTCCCGCGGAGACGAAACCGTACGAGTATTACGATCGTAATCGTCGGAATCATACGGTACTATATTTTGTTTTAATTTTATTTTAAATGTGGGTAAGGAATATATAATTTTAGTAGGTAACCTTGTTGGTGTATGGGTACACAAATATTATCATTGTGATGATTATTTTTAAATTAATTATTTTTGGATACGAATTTTTTTTTATTACATAACATCTACAATAACGATAGAAGAAATAAGTATAAGCTTTATTATGTCTGCTTTCGATCACTTATCTTTTGCTCGAAAACCAATTTTGTTTACGAGGCGTACACGGTATTGCTTATTTTCATCGTACCTATTATTGTTATTATTATTTTCATCGCCGCGTCACTGTCGGTCGGTCGGGCCGAATTTTTACGGCTTGTCGTGTCGTAAAGTTTACATTAAAAGTCCAAAGACACGGTTAATCGATCAGAGGTTATACGATTATTGCCGCGCGACGCGTACACACGTGCAGAACTCTGGGGGGACTCCGTGGTTTACGACTTTTATAATATACATGTGCCCAACCTCGTGGAATTCGACAGACGATTTCGGGTTTGCCGAGTGTGTACACAGTGACGCAATATATATATATATATAAAGTACGTAACTCTCTATATATTATATTGCCGTCAAGCAGTTCATCTCTGCCGCGAAAGCTTTTCGTCATCGAGAACACTAAACGCCGCAATAATAAATACGAGCGCCGGGCGGTTTCCGGTCAGCGCTATGCGACCGTCGTCGTAAAACGGCAGGAGGACGAAATTGCTTCCGGATCCGCGCGATTTTCGGAAATGCCCTACGGGGAGTCCGATGGCATGCGTAAATAAAATGCTCTTAGCCAATGCTTATATTATATGAATACGACACTCATACGACGAGTTCGCGTATTGCAGCGTAATATATACCTATAGGTATTATGATGGGGACGAGGTTTGTCATTTCAGTTTGCGATACCGTTCGTTCCGTTTTTTTCGTATTATTGTTTTAAGAATCGATATTTATAGACACAGATGCTAGGACGCTTTATAGCCGACACTATTGAAATCGAAAAAGAAATAAATTCAAAAGTTGACAATAGCCAAACCGTTATTATTTATAGGTTTTATAGTTGATGAAATAGTGGTGCTACCCCATTACCCTCGTGGTTTTAAAATCTACGATTTAAAAATTAAATGGTATTTTGCAGGCCTTTTTTTGGTTTTTCACCCAGAGGAGCCATCCGTTTTCACAATACACTCGGTGCACATAGTGTGTGTATTGTATGGGTCACGACGTCCGATATAAAATATTATTACATAACAATATGGCAACTCGTGAAGATAACACTCGGCCGACCAAATAATAATACAATAATATAGGAGTATAACGAAAAAAAAAACCATTAGATTGCGTAGCAGTGACAACGAAGCAAACAAAAAAAAAAAAACAAAAAAGGGGACTGGGGTAGAAAACCGATCGAATCGATACCGGTCCGGTCGGGTAACGATATTATACGTGATAATGATCTAGGTCGTCGTCGACTACTGCGCACAGATATAAATAATATTGTTGTTAATCGAGACAAACTCGAGGAAAACGCATGTTGTTCAAAAATATAATATATTATTATATTAGGTGTATATTATATGCTGTCCGGATAGGTTATTATTATTTTTTTTTTATATATCCCCGGTTACCGTGTATATCCCGCGGTCATCAGAATCTGGTAAGTCCGCATATTATATATATTATATAGTCATGGTGTTGAAGTATATAATACATGATGCTATATTGTGATATATAAATAAAGGCACTTTTTTCATCCCTTTTTCCCCGTTCAATGTACGTTAGTAGTCATTTATAATATAATATAGATCGACGTCGAATCATTGTTTTAAACGCCTACTTGCAGATATACCTGATTTACCGGGCGATCCATTTAAATTAAGATTCTGATTGTTAAAAAAAAAAAAAAAAAACTATTTAAGTTTTTAAAAATGTTCCTTGTTTACGTAATTGAAAATCGTTATTATGTTAAATTGTCAAAATGATGTAAGCAAATATTTTCAAAAAAACGTTTGTGTTTTTCGAAATGAAGAGTGTCTCGCGTTAAACGGATCACTCCGTATACGCGTATAAATTATATCATTTATCGTTTATCGTTTGCGTGTATTTATAATAATATAGGTATACCGATCTGAGCTGGCTATCTTAACGGCCCTATCGTCGTTGCCGGGTAAAACGAATCCCGTGTAGTGTGCGCACAGTGCAGTACAAAAACCGCCCCCGAAACCGGTCGGTAAACACCGTATATTATTTAATATACGTGACTAAAAATTATTATATTCCAGTGGGTTTAATAGGTATACGATGTGTATGGGTGTTTGTGGCACAGCTATTACACGACAACACACTTAACCCGAACGCGCCGCGCGACGACCTCTGCGTAACGGAGACGCAACGCAGACGGCAATTTACGACGACGCTATACACACTTTATACTAATAGTATTATGTATAATAATGATATTGTGCACGTCTGTCGCCATCGTCATAATTCATTAGTAAAAGTGCATTTATTTTTCGGTCCAAGTTTTTTTTTTTTTTAAATCGATGTGAGAAAAAACTATTACCATGTTATTGTTATATTATAATATTAAGTCGAAAGTTATAATGGTCTTTACAAATAATAATGTATTATACATCTATAAGACGATGAGTGATATATCAAGCATGCTCATTTTTTTTTTCAAAAACGCATTTGTTTAAGATTCGATTTTTAAAAGTTTTAGGTATACCGCTTTATTTATAAGCTACCGAAAAACTACTCGTCAGAACTTTAAATCGGAGTAAACATGTTTTTATCAAAACGAATCACTAAATCATTTAAAATAAAAAAAGGGGTTCAGATTTGAAAAATATTAAGCTGTATCGCTACAGAACACTTTTTTGACAATACAAAAACAATCTCTTAGATCTTAAAATAAATAATGTCTATATAATATGTATTTACCAGTGTTAGAGAAATCGTTCAAAGGTCAAAATCGTCTATTGAGGAAATCGATAAATTCACGTATAGACATTCAAAAAGCAGATCGTTTAGTAAAATATTTTCTAAAATCGGATAAATCGAAATGAATAAGGAACATTTATATTTATATATATATTGCTATAATTTAATACATTTATATTAAACTGCAATTTAGTATTGCTCGAACCAAATATTTAAAAAAAAAATTGAGACGACAATTTAAAATTATTGAAAATTTAAAAGTAAAAAACAAAATTATAATCGTATCAAAAAGCCAAATCGTATTATTCGACTACCTATATCAATTACTTCAATTACATATTATGTATATGTAGATATGACATAATATTATAATGTTACATATTATGCGATATACATATCATGCTAAAAAAAATATACGACAACGATTATTAAAACATTAAAATATTATTCGTTAGAGTGTGACATTAGAGTTAATATAATATTATTATTTTATTTTATTATTAACGATTGGGACACGCCAACCGATCGTTAGCGGAGGTGTCGCGGATAACACTCAATATATTATATTTTCCCCCGCGTTTTCCGATACGATCGAATGCCAGTCGAACCGACGACGGAGTTTAATTCGTTTTTTATTTCGTCCATCATTATTTCTCACACATGATACTTAATAATATACTATACGTTTAGTCATACGTGCGTGCGATGATCTACATAATATACGAGAAACGTACACCGACCGCACGTGATGTCATTATTATACAGTAGTATTGTAATAGTGTTTAATAATATTTATATCATATACGCGTTTTAACACTGTTTCTCCTGAGGATTCGACAACTGCCACACGTTACTGGTGATGTGAGCTCTGGACGGTGACCAATTGACCGCGGTCTGTTGACGACTTGTCGTGTACCCACCTCTAATATTATGTTGTATATAATAAAATATATTATTGCCACGATTATTGCATTATAATAATCGCGATCCGTAATTATTACGTGTAATTACAATCTCGTGTCACACCCTCATCGTGAAAGTATACGCGCTATCGCGTTAAGGGTCGGGGAGGGTGTGCGATTAAACGACCGAGACGATGCGCTTCGGATCCATCGCATCAAACTCGATTTCTATTTATTTTCAAAAATTTTATGACTACATTTTATTAATACACTATTATGTACGTTAAACTCATATAGCAATAAAAATAGAATAATACGTGTGACGCAGGAGTGATCCACCATTGTTTACCTAGCTAGTGGGATATTAAATTTTATAAAACTAATAAAATATGTTTAATTTTATTGTGACATTTATGCTATAAGATTATCTTGCAATAAACGGTTCGCTACTATATGATAATTATAATTTAAGTGTAGTATGTGGAATACAACACAATTGTAACTGAATATAATGCTAAGGTACATAGTATATAAACGTGAAATAAAATAACTGTGTAAAAATAAACTACTCAGTTAAAAATAAATTTTAAAATTATTTTACAAACAAAATTTACTTAAAAAAAACTTCATAATTATCTTATTATATTATACCATAATTATATGGGTACAATAATATAGATAGAGTAACGATACTAAACTAATTAAACTGTTGTCACATATTTAAAAGCATTGATTATAATATTATAATTTATTAAGGCTCGGTTTTCAAAGCATAATAAGCAACTAAAAAAGCACACGATTGTTTTAAAAAAACAAAAAGAAGCATACCTATATATTTTTTAAAAAAAGCATGACTAAAAATTGACATAAACAAGTCATAAAAAAAAAAATAATAAAAAATAATTAACTACCTTGTGTTTACCTAGATTTTCAGTAGTGAAACTGACTATATTGTCCAACAAAATAGTTTAATACATAGAAACCGAACTCTTTACATCCATTTAAGTGATCGGTGCATACTTTATACAAGAGGTTTTAAATTAAAACACTAAATTTTAAACTTTGAAATGGTCGATATCGATGTTATAGGTACACTGACCGTATAGGTACTGAGGACTTGTGTAAATCGATAATCTTAAGGTTTCATACATTTCATAATCAAGCCAGTAACGAAAACAATAATAATCCAATATTCGCATGCTGGGTTTTTCCCTTTCTTATTTATATATTGTTTTATTACAATAGCACAATAAACATATACAAATTCACAGCTGATAATGATTGAAAAAAAGCATATAAGCATATAAAAAATCCAAAAAAAAACAAATATAAATTGGTTTATTCAGAATCAGAATTTCCCTATCAGAATGACGTGAAATGAATTTATGTGTACAAATTAGATTTTTAACTTATATATAGGCATAATAAAAAGCATATGCTTTAAAATCCGAGCCCTAGTAATAATGGATGGTAGTAGTATAGTACAATTGTTTATAAGAATTTTAAATAATATTATGTATTTTGGAATCGAAAAGAACTCAGACTGCACGATATACCGCTATTTCAAAACAGCACCTTAACGCTATAATGTTACCATAATATTTTAATATCATCTGGAAAAAAAAACTTTAAACATAAAAAATATTCGAAAAAGGCAATTGAAATTGCAATTCATTTGAGTAAAATTTATGTAACCCTATCGACATTTTATCAAAATGTCTCTTGCATGGTCTTATATAGACTGGGAGATGGCGTTTTAAGACATTTGCAAGTTAATAAAAATAATATGGTACAAATTTGTTTAAATAAAAGTAATTTGGAAGGATCAATTAGACAACATTACTTAGATTTGGGCGTATTATCTATTCGATCACTTTATAGAAAAATTGTAATTATGTTCATTTTTAAATGTCTAATAAATAAAACAGTAACCCTTTTTATGAAAACAAAAGAAAAAATAGAGTCTATAACCTTCCTGTAAATATTCAAAGAAATCTTTCGGTTAATCATTTATTGACTATCTGGGGCCTACCTATCTTAATTTAATGCCTTATGATACAAAAAATATTCACTTACATCAAGGTAATATTGAAATTATTATATAGGTGCATATAACTGGTTGTTTTTAGAATTAGTCTAAATTTTTAATAATATTTTACAATTATTATCTCATTTTTTTTTTTTTTTGTATGTTAAGTAAAATTCAAAAAATTATGTATAGTGTATAGATGACAACCTGTTTTGTTATTAAAACTTATTTATTCAACTGTATCTATCATATATTTATATTTTAATGTACATAATTTAATAAATTGTTGTTAAATCTTTTTAAAAATGTATACTCTCAATCCCTAACACAAGCCTAGCTTAAAAGGGAAAGTTAATATATTTATATTGTTAATTTAAGATGATTATATAATAATAATAATAATAATAATGGTATTATTTAATAGACCTACAATAATGCACGTCACAAATTGATCCTAACAAGTTTTTAAACCTCTATACACGACGAATATTATCCGTACGACTTGCAAACCGCCAATTTTTAAATCGGACAATACAAAATAATTCTTACTTTTTTCAATTTCCGTTAATGTTAAACAATTTAAACGCACAGTAATACACCATGTAACTTACAGGACTACACAATTATTACAAATAAAAGTGGTCCTCACAACAGTGCATATTATGTACGGACACGCCTAACCACCGGCTATAGTGTATATACGTATATAAATATTAAATGTGAGCAGTAAACTTAAATAAAAACGTGCCTCATCGTAAGAGCAGGCGTATACTTATTTTGTTCATTCTTCATATTTGGCCCGACAGGCAACACACAAATACTGATTAACGTGATTTTCGTGTTGGTACAAAATATAATATGTATTAAAGTACCTATACCCTATATACGTGATTAAAAAATAATAATAACAATAAAAATGGTTAGGACCTCTTAATCGAGTCGTAAAAACACATTTTCCAAACGAGGTAAATATAGGATAAAATACCTACTTACATACAATACTTACATTATATAACAGGTGATTATTTTATCGAAGTACGCATATAATTTTTACAACTAGGTATAAGCGTTTTTTTAAATATTTAATTGAAAAAATGCATTTTTAATTTCATATTCCGTTCAATTTCGTATCATTAATAAAAAATAATATATTTTTGTTAAATACTTAAAAATACAATACTTTTTTTTTAGATATCCCGAGATTTTAAATGGTGTGAAATTATATATATATATCAAAAAAATGAATTTATATTTTAAACGATGAGTATTTTTTAATACCTACAGTTTCTCAGGAATCGAGCAGTAGCAAACCAGACGAGATTTTTCAGGAATCTGTCCGATTCAGAAATCATCGTCGGGGAAAGCGCGTTTTAGCATATTAATTTCACATCGGGACGTATAATAATTTTTAATCGTAATAGTATAATATAATAGGCCTACCTATGTCTGCTGTATAATATAACGTGTTCCCTTCAAATCAGACGAGGAAAAATAATTGGTTATTAAAATCAAATGCGTTATAATAATTATATTATTATTATTATTAACGAAATAACGTCGTTTGCCCGCGGTAGCTGAGTGATATGCCTACGATGATAGTATATTAATAGTTAATTTACATTGTAATACGTCGACTACAACAACCACAGCAAGCTACTGACATTTTGTAATTATAGCGCCCGAAAGCGGCGAACGGGAGCAGAACAGAACAAATCGTTTTCGAAATAATATTATTATAACTCACTATAATCTATTATAATTTGGGTAGTTAAGCGTAGGTGGTTCTATAGAATAATTATTAAAATAAAAGATTTATGCAACGTCGTAAATATACTGTATGCTTAAGAGGTAATTATTACCAATTTAAACTATGTTTAAGATAAGGTTTTCGCGTTACATATAACGTCTATATTCGTTTATATTGTACTCTTCAAATATATAATGCTCTCACTGTATTTCAAAAAGCAACTAACCGAAAATACGTTATCGATTTTAACGTTATTTAATAATTTGAACATATACCTACCTTAATAAAATTACTGTAAATTAACTGATCTTAAATTTCTAATGATTAAAATCAGTATACTCCTATATTATTTATGATGATGTATTGATGTGTTCAAATTCATTTGTTATGTAATAAATATTTTTCATAATGCAAAACAGTTTAAAAATATATTTTAATCGCACTATTTTATCTATATCATTAATCATAATAAGAAGAAGTAGGTACCAATAGTTACTTGATATTCACTTATAGTATATGTATATATATATGGGTGGTTAGTTATTGTTTAAATTATAAATTTAATTTTTAATTCCGTTAATTAATAGTAATTTAAACGAACAACACGTTCAGTACAATGTAGCTAATACGAAATTTACTTTTAAGACACTATCAATACCTAATCATAATATTATAATCATTATTATATTAACAACCCTATAAATTAATACATAATACTATTACAGAACAAAATGTATTTTTAAAAAACACCTATTCGAAAACTAAATGTTGTAATCATAGGCGTTTCTTAATTTTTGGTTTATACATTTGTAAACATTTTGACTACGGGGACAACTTCACTATTATACATGATATCGCTAATAACAGCAATTATATCGGTAGAATACGCAATCGTACTCACTAGTTAGTGTATATGTATATAGTGTATTACTATAACTTACTTGAAATTTCAAAAAACAAAATTTTAATTTTTTTCATTATTGAACGTATTTGATAAATCAAAATGTTATCAATCCTGAATCTATCAATACTTATTTTTACATTATTCAATATCACATTAGATTTTGATGAAAAATACAATCAACCAAATTTTTAAATCTCAATTCTGCATCATCCCTCTCCCATTTCTTTCGCTTGGTAAGTAAACCAGTACCTGAACTCACGCGTAATAGCTGTTTTACAAACCTTAACGTATTAAAGCGCGTTAACAAGTTTATAACGTATAAGTATAAGAATTATATTATGTGCGTTAACCTTTCTTTATTGAGACTAACAATCGACTGTTCCCGAGCAAAACGCGTCTTTTTGTTTTGTCATATAAAAGCGCACTATCGTAATAAGTACGCGAGAGTGTTAACATACATATTATCTTCCGAACACCTTAAAGAACTGGTAGCACTCGACCCCCCTTTCTCCGGCAATGGCATTATCGACCATTCGACACACGCGTGTAATTCCAAAAACAATAACATAAATCGCACATTCATATATTAAGTCTTTGGATGAGACGACGACGACAACTTCATTTCAAGAGATGCAAAAACAAAGTTTAAAGGGGAACGCCATCGACGACGACGACGAAGATGGCGTATTGTACTTGTAACTGTAAGTACAATAATATTATATTCTTCTCACTTTATAAACTCGCACACGTTGGATTTACCGTTTTTCTGCTCATACATCCGCACGGACTTTGTTAAAGAAATTTACTGAAAGCGTACGTCGACATCATAATATTAGATTTTCGTCGAGTGCACTCGTACAATAAATAATGTACGACCGCAGCCACTCCTCCAGTTCGTCAGTTTTGCGTTGTTGTTTTTCTGATTTGCGTTCGGCAACAATACATCATATTACTATAATAGTATGTACGAATTCGGGGAGGAGGTTGGAAACTTCAAATGTATGTATGTGATAATAAAGTTATAAATTCTAAAGAATAAAACTCTGTTCTTTGGTCACAGAAAACAGACTTCACAGTTACACTCAGTATTAATTAAACTTGTTGTGATTTGTGATTGTAATAATCAATTAGGAAAAGTTTACAGTTAACTCATTTTTTTAGATGTACGATAATATTTAAATAATAAAACGAGGATCTCGTTTATTTTAAATTAGGTAAGTTCTCCCATCGCTAAGTTGAAAATTGAGAAGTATTGTTATACAATAGAAAGAATACAAAACGTATTTGAAAGAGCATTATGATTTGGTTTTCGAATCGGTTCACGATCGGTATTATATTATACACTTGCATAGGTTACCTCTATATAAAAATACACATTTTAATTTTCCTTTCTCGGATACGAGTCAATGATTTTCGTTTATTATATTATACGATATTATTATTTGTGGTAGTCGGTAGGCAATAGGCACCTAATGACGTGGTAATACAATATTTTGATATGAACCTAACTATCGTTATACGGCGGTCGTACGGTCGGTCATGCGTGCGGGTTTGCTCGCGGCCGTCCCTACCGATGTAGGCGATCAAACTGTCAGAGAACATCGAATATAATAATAATAATATATAGGTAGGCACACGAGATTAAAAACAGATTAAGAACGGTAACGAAAAAAAAAGAGTGAGCCCGTCCCCAAAGACAGGTTTAGACACGCGTGTAAAACGAAGAAGTAACTACTAGCTACTGCGCCATATTTTTGTATATATAATGCACAGATAGGTACGCTTTATTATTAATATTATTATTGTATCTATATAATACGTATACTAAACCTAATATGATATATTAAACGCGTTCACCCACTCACGGCCCTTGTGCAGAGGGTGGTGGTGGTGATGATGGTAGTGGTACTTCACCCCCCTGCGTACGTCCTTGTTACTAAGCTGGTCCGTTCAGGTAAGAAAAACGATGTTAATATATTATTATTTATATAGTTTAAAACACCAGTAGCTGCTGTTGACGCTGATCGACTTGTCTTACGATCGCCACCGTCGAGCGGCGAGAGAGAAAATTAAATTCAAAAAAAAAATAATAATAATAATAAACCCGAACCATTATCGTCATTATTTGGATCACTCCGATACGTATACTGACGGAATAATAATAATGTATAAAGATTAAAGGTGTACACAATATTTTATTATATTATTTTACTAGTGGTTTGATAGTTGGTACCGTCATAAAACAGGTCGCTGTCGATTTTTACCAGTGCAGACGACAGCAGACCTGACGCGGTAGTTTAGATGCATTGTGAAGGAGATGGCATATAGACTATAGTATGGAAGTATTCGATTTTATTATTTGACTCACGTCCGTTTTAGTAATTATTTATTATTTATGAACCACGTGTTTCGAAAAATAAAAAAAATTTTAAAAATTGATTTGATAAATAACACTGATTTATAATATTTTTTAATATTGAATAAAAATAGACAAATTTCAAATTAATTTAATATTATTATTATTATTATTATTATTATTATTATTATTATGTTAATATTGATATTTGCTTTGTACAATTGAATAATTTATACTTCAAATTATAACTAGTATAATATTATGTATTGATATATATGAACTTTCGATTTTTTTGTTCTTATTACTATTATTAGTATTATTACACATTCTATTCAAACATATTATGTGAGCTAATTAATAAGCTATTGCAGTGAATGAGAATAAAAAATTTAAAAAAAATACACGATTTAAAAAGCAATGAAACCTCTTATTAAAACAATTTTGAATTAAGTTGGTACATCTACATATGTATTTTTTAATTATATAATATTGTACTATAAATAATATTACGTGGTTTATTTATTATATAGTTTTGAACATCCCATCGGATTATGACTCTCATTATCATCAATTAACCTATATAATATTATTATAATATAATAATATATAGGTCAATGTATTATATAATTACATAACCTAACTTACTGTTAAGAATGTTATCTATACGAAAACAAATCAACTAATTTTTGTCATTTTTTCGTATTATATATATTATCTATGATCTATATTATATAAAATCATTATAATATTTAAATATATATATATATTATAATATTAAGATCACCGAAATAACTAATATCGATTCTTATTCAAAATTGTACGGAAGAAAAAAAAATACCGAGGTTTTTTTTTTGGCAAAATTGAACAATTATTAAAAACGCTAATATCTCAGGAAAATGTCTCTCCTCCCCAGCGATAAAAAGGTGCGCAGGTAATATGTTGTATTTAATAGTGGTTACTGATTACAAAATAATATTTTAGGGTTATTATTGTCGGATCGATCGACGAGAACAATGGCACTTTGTTGTAACAAATAATAAGAATATTATGTAACACACGATATAAAAAAAAAGAAAATTAGGTTCTTATAATTATATATTATAATATTACAGTTATATTATCTCAAAATGATTTAACGCGTACATATTAATTATTATGTTGTAAGTACTATAGCAGCAGTTATACTTTGCGATAACGGTCGTCATTTGATTGTAAAATATATTATAATGAAAAGTCATTGTGATACGTTATAACGCATTATTATTATTTAATATTAATCATTATTATATTATTACCATAAAATATTGTTATGCTACAGGACTTGGTAAGTACGGCCATACTGGAAGCTAGTATTAATACTAGCGGAGAGCTGATATCGAATCTCGTATGATACTCCTAATATTTATTTTAATATATTAATTATAAGATAGTAATAGTCAATAGACTACATTATATTTAATAGTCTATAGCTATACACATTTCACTGTAATAACTAACTACGCGAAATTATTTATAAAAATTGGATATAATATTATGACGTTGGGGGTGAGTAATCTTTAAAAAGTCAATTTTTGTAATATTTTTCCCATATAATTCCAAAGACTACACTACATGTAAATAAAATTTGTTATTTCTAAAATGATGTTTGGGTTTTTATAGTATGGATATAAAATTACTGTTTACAGTAGATATGTATCATATCATGTAAAGTATTGTTATGGAGTCAATCTAATTTTTCTTTTATTAATTTTACTGTGAAAAATTTCATTTCTACTGTTTCTAAGACTATTGAATTTATATTTAAACATACACATAATTTCATATCCATAGAACTATAATACAACTTTCGTCTATTGTAGTTGTGTCTATATCATCAAACAAAAGTCATTCATACACCATAATATTATGTTTTTATTTTAGCGCAGTAGCGTCATTGAATTATTTACTATTGCTACTGTTGTTTCTGCTGCATTGTATAATTCGATAAAACTAAAAACGCTTTAATTTAGGTGTTTAAGCATAAAGTTAAATTAGTTTTGTTTCTTAGTCTTTCCTACACGTTTAATACTTAAAAGGGTTAATTAAAAAAAGAAGTCGAATAAAAAAAATTCATCAAGTATACCTAAACGAGTTTTAACAGAGTTGCGGAAACTTATTCCTCACAAAAGGATAACTCACTTCACCACTCAGTTAAGTTTTGTCCCGGTAATCGGTGTATATATTTTATTAGAAATATATTTAATGAACCCACGTTTTATAAACGAAAGTCACGGTTAGTTACTTTTTTAGAAAAAACATATGCATATTCGAATGTTAACCCGGTTTAATTAAAATCATTTGTAAAAACATTAACTAGAGTTTTAAAGAGCAAATCGGTTTTTCTTAAATCATTTCATTAGGTAATAGGTATTAATATTTGGTTAATAATATTATTTTTATATCGTTTATTTCATTAATAGTTTTTGGAAATTTAACCACAAATGATTAATTATTATTATTTTATGTAATTTCCAGCTTTTGGAATTTTTAATGATGAATGAACAAGGTGTATACTTCGGAAGCTATTATGTGTAGTATATTATTATATACCTGTATTATATTTCAAAGATCATTAAAATTAAAATTACGGATTTTTACACTTTCACAATTTATTTGACTTATATGTACCTAATTGTTATTTTTTGTTTTTACATAACTTTTTTCTGAACTCGGTCTAAGAATAAAATAACAACCATAACGATTAGTTAAATATGTACATTGTACATATATTTTACTATGCAAGCCAAACAAATTTAGAAAAGCAAAATACAACGATTGTAATTATTTACTACACGAGTATAGTGGCATATAATAATAATATACTGTACATAAGGTTTGTAAAATATTTAAAGTGTGCACTGCAATTTTATGTTTACAACCATTGGTGCAGAAAAGTGAAGTACATTTTTTCATCGACTATTTATTAGCGTAGTAATAACAGTAATCATTGCAATAACTGCAGTTGTTACTTACAAGACCACTAACCTCACAATTATACAATGAGTTATTATTATCAGTTACGGGACTCACTTTAAAATTAAACTGCTATCGCAGTCAGTAGTGTAGCGTGGGTTTCAGTGTAATAATGTACCATGTATTCAAAATTATAAGTCACTGTGATTAGCAGTGTAAAATAGTGTATACATTTTATGTCGTTAAAAAAAAAAATATGATGTTACAATCGATGTTTCGTCGATTATTCTTTGGAATATAAATCCCTTGTATTGCTTTAGATTTTCTGTTCTTAATTTTTTAATTTTATAGAAATTTGTGCCTTTCATTAATTTTTAGTTAATAAGGTGTTTCTTGTAATTTAATAATTTACATTTTTTAAATGTATATTATTCATATGTCAACTCTCTACTCCTTCACAAGCCTTGACTTAAAGGAGTAGATATATTTCTTTATATATGATATTATAAAGAAAACATTTTTAATAAAAAATAATAATAATAATAATATAAATATCCAAGTGTTTCAACATTTGATATAAACTATATAGAGTATAAAGTAACCAAATTATATTATGTTTGATTTTAATTCAAAAATAAGGACTTGAATAAATTAAAGTAAAACGGAGAAATTGCGGTTCAATGTACATCGCCCTATAGCATAATATAATACCTAATATGAGTAGGTAACAACTTACTATTGAAATGATTTCGATTGATCGCGATTTTTTCGCACCTTTTATAACGTCGTTATTGCAACAGCGTAAATCACATCCGAGAAAATCTGTCGAGATAACATGCCGTAACCGCGACTTTTCTCATACCGGAAATCCTGCAGGACCATGTCGAACGTCTCACGAATTTTAATTGCCAGTTTAACAACGCGATAATCGATATATATATATTTATATGTATTATGTATATACACACAATTCGAGATTGTAACCACAGAAGTTTGTATAAAATCGCACTCCGAACACGTACCACCCATAAATGTAGTTTCTGCGGTCCGCAATCGGAGTAATAAATACGTACATGTTAATCCTTCACCACGGACGCAATGTAGTTGTTGATCGTGAATATATTGCCCTCAACGTTTCGTTTGCTGCAGCTTCCAGGTGATCTCCGAACGATTAAACGATTTGTTTTATTAGGATTTCCTATTTTTTTTTCTTTTTCCGGATTCCTAGTTGAACCGTTTTCCTGGCGTACCACCGCGACCGTGACTTATTTACTAACGGGGTAGACGAATACACTTTTTTTTAGATACATATATAGAATAAAAATAAACCAATAATTTATGAAACATAATATGATCCATCAATAATGCTTGTTATAGATCACATACTGAATAAATGTGCAAAAACTTTATCGTCTTCATCGAGAATCGAACCGTGGAATATAAATACCTGTTGATTAAAATCAATTAAATCGGCAAAAAATAAGATAAATGCTCGTTACAAGTCTAACTCAGTTATACGCAATACAAATGCGAAAAAAGAGACGCTCTTCTAATCTAGCTCTCTAGTAGCACTTACCCTCAGTTAACGTAGAGAAGCGGGAATTAGCCCGTAGAGAGCTTATTTAGTCGAAACGTCTCTTTATATCGACGACGCCTATACAGACGTACAAGTGGTTCGGATTTTTTAAATGCATTTAAACAAAATTTGTTTGTTAACGTAGCGACCGGCGGCAAACGCACGAAATATTTGTTGAATGTATAATAATAATAATATAATTATGTTGACTATAATTAATGGTTGGTAAAAACAATTGAATAACTGTGTAATTTCTAGTTTAACTTAAGATATATAGGTGCAAAACGATTTTACAAAAAAAAAAAATATGCACTAAATAAGTAAGTCAGAATGTTATCGTTTAAAAATCAGATATTGCAACAGAATATTGCTCTTTGAGTAGTACAAATAATCTATTGAATTAAAATATCCTGTAATGTATAGTTTAGATACGGTGGCTACAACCGCTATCCGGTTCGCTGTTAATCGTATCTCAATCGGGTCAAACACCATCGGAGAACTTCAGCCGTCGCGACAAGAGGGCAGTCGCTGTGGTCGTATTCGACCTCACGAGTCGGGTAAGCGCGCTGTCCGATTGAACTTTGATTATATTGGTCGTCTAACACCCGAAATCGACCTCTGTGCGCCTTCCTCTACCCCAATTCATCATCGGCTATCCAACCGCGTGTCGCCCGCCCGCTACGTTCAACTTAAGTGTTCCGATATATTGTGGTCGACATCTCAGTCGTCGCCAAGAAAGTCGTCATTCCGGGACACAAAAACACGGCTGTTCGCGTCGCCAATGCTAGTTCAGCTCGTCATAATACAGTACGCATCAAGTGGCCCACTCGTCGCCATCCCCTTACTCATTTAGAGACGTTGTCGTCGTCGTCGTCGTCATTCGTTTTCGAGAGCTGAATCAACACTCGATCGGCATTAGCGCAGCAAAAAAACATAATATCTGTATCCCAGCTTATACAGATATATTTTTATTATTATTATTATTTCGTGTGCGGAAAACAAATAATATTATATTGTGTTGACAGTTGCGTACGAAAAACAAAAAAAAAAAAATGGAGCTTCGGTCCACTCGAGATGCATTAAAACGTCCCTAACCCCTCCACCCTCGGGAGATGCCGCTCACCGCCGTTGTTGCGAACCGAATATAGTGCAGCCCGCACGTCGCATTAAACGTCTCGGAGTGCACGAGACGTCGAGTTTTTTTGCCGGAAGAGCACTCCAAAAACAATATATACATGTATACTTATTTTTGTAAATAAGTTTGAGTATACATATGACATTTTATATTATATTACTTGTGTATAATAGTAGTACCGATATAATATTATATTTATGTAGTCGATGGAAATCAGGAGGAATGAACAACGTTTTGAGGACGCACGCGCTAGTGGCTTATAACAACGAGCCAACAAGTCAACAATCGAAGTTCTTCGTTTTGACGTTAGGCTTGACAAACGATGATTGTAGTATAATAGCTCTCCACCGTAAGTATATGAGTATTCGTCTATTTATGCTGGTTTAAATATATCCACAACTAGTTGATCTTTTATTCAAACCCGGCCGATTTATATGATATAAGTTTTCATAGATTTAATATGAATATTATTTGTTTTAAAATTCATTAAGACGCGTATAGCCCGACACCGAGTTACCCAATTGTTTGTATTAAATTATTCTGTAGTTAGTGATTAATAATTATATTGTGCAATAATTATCATTAGAAATTTTTAATGATAACCGAAAGATTTATATTTTGAAAGTTATTATTTATTATGTATTATAGTTATTCCGTACCTGTATTATATTTCGGAAGAAAAGATCGTTAAAACTAAAATTACTTAAATTACTGATCGTTACACTTTCACAATTTATTTGAATAAAATGTTATTGTTTTTTTTTTTTTTTTTTTACATAACTTTCATTCAAACTCGGGCGAATAATAAAACGCGAAGCATAACAATCGTAACGATTAGTTAAATAACTACATACATTTATATTAGGCACACGAATTCTATGCGAGTAAAACAAATTTATCAACGTGAAGTATAACGAATGTTGTATTTTGTTACTACACGAGTATAGTTAGATTAGTGAAAACTAAAAGTTATAAAAATCAACTTTTAAAGACTTGTATTTTAGAGTAGTCTTCTCGCAGACAACGGACAAAGGACGATATGATCGTATATGTAATATTATTGTTTAAAAGGTAAACAAATTATACATTATCGCTGTCGATAACGACGTCCACGATTCGAATTGAAAAACAAACGCTTAATGTACATAGTATAAAAATCTGTGTCTGTTTGCTTTTTTTTTTCTGCAGCCATCGAAATAATAACAACAATATTAACGTTTGTTGACCGTGTCAGCAGTAATAAGTGATATAGTAAAGCGTGAACAGTGAATATAATATACATACATATTGGCGAGTGTGTGTGTGTATGTGTGTATATTAATGATTTAGTATTGACTATCGAGGTCCAAGGTTGGGACAACTAGTATATTATGTCGATTTGAGTATTTTTTCTTTTTTCTTTCAAGGTTAGGTTATATCGTCAAAATTAGGCTCAATATGACATTTAAACGACTATCTTACCTAATTACAGTTTTAATTATTTATCCACACATCCATATGTCTACAGAGGCATTTAGCTACAGTCACGCTGATTTCACGATTGCAAATTGTTTTACTACCGTCAACCATCATCATTATAATAATTGGCGAACAGCTATAAGTAGCGATTCTAATGTTTATGAGACCTACTGTGCTATTGGTAATAACATGTTAAACAACGTCGGTAAACAAAAGAAACCAACTGTTACGTTATACAACTCAACTTATTAGCTCTCGGTCTTCGTTGAAGTGATGTATGTATAGGATGTAATACCTATATCGGCGAACGGTCGAGTGCAATCGAAGTCTCGAGAACCTGTTAACCGGAAAAATGTGTGTTCGGATGACGGTGTATCGATGCGAAAATCTGAAAATAAAAAGGGGTTAGTCAGTGAGTGCACAGTATTTATATAATAATTTAATTGAATGGTATACCGTGTAGCGAATGTTAAATTAACGGACAATCGCACTCGACCGCAGTATTATAATAGTTGAACGAGAGGCGGACTTGAGCAACGGCCGACGAGCGCCATCGCTAACAATGCCAACGGAACGTTCGGAAGAAAAATCATGTCCGTATAATCTGTTCGATGTCTATTATTGCCGTGTACCTCGTACGCTTATGTGCGTTGTAATGAATATTCGATACAATTAAACGAGCGCGGAAAAAAAACAGTAAAAGTCACTCGCGACCCTTTGCAGCGCATTGTGGCTTTTTGTCGGTCCACAATTGAATTCGTTCTCGTATTGCAAAAGCTAAGAGTTTTCGTTCAAACACTTGAAAGTCGAAACTATATAATATAATATCAATAATAATATATATACGTATACTTTAACGTTACATTACTATTATACAGTAGTACTGCGCATTGTCGTTTTCAAATTCGTTCCGTCATCGAAACAACGGACAGACCAATTTCGCCATTTATTGAGTGCACATATTTTGTAGTGAGGTACGTATTATTACAATACACGCCGTGCACCCTCAAGTCGGTGGTTTTTGTTTTGTTTTTTTCTGCGGAGCGCACCCTCCAAATTAGCTCCTAAAATACATTGGACGACCGAAATATCTAAAACAATATAAAATATTATAACAATATTTTATTTCATTGATATAAAAGCAAAACCCTTAATAAAGAAATCACAATTCGCAAAACAATAGTTGAAAGAAACAAATTACAAAATAAAAATCACAAAATTGGCATAAACGTCGAAGACAGAACGATTTAAAACATATTATTGTAGGTACAAGATATCATGTCAAAAATTCAAAATTAAACGGTGAATGAAACAGACTAGCATTGCGGTTAGACATTATTATTGGTTTATAATATGAGGTGATATTATGAGATGCATAAAATATCGTAAGGAACCGGCATACTCCTGAAGGTTTATTTTATCAATCGATAACACCCTTCAACAGCGCACGCCAAGAAACCGAATACACAGTATCAGTTGTTGCCTGCGTTGGTCCAGTTGACTCAGTTGAGTAATAATCACGATAGGTGGACGTACAATATATATATAATAATATGCGCCAGTTGCGCCTGAAACGACATTTCAGTATCGCTCGCTTTAACCGTCAACGACCGGAATAACTGCTTTACGCGCATTACCATAAAAATTTGAGCGCCACCGGTAAGTTTTAAACGCATATACATAATATTATAAGAGGTATACCATTACTACTATAGCGAACGTTTCACTTTCTATACAAAAAAACGTTTGCCCTCGCACGATGGTCGTTTTATTATTATTGTGTGGCTAATATAATATTATTATTGTTATAATCCGAACTGCCGATTCAGCGGTGTTGCCAAGTAGTGTATACACACACAACTATATAATATACCCGGTGGGAGCTCCACTGCGCGGCGGCGGCTGTTCGTCGGATGCGGTAAGACCCATAACGCCGTGATTTCGGTATTTTTTTTTTTTTTCAAAACTCGACTTTCACTTGTTCCACCTGCTATGACAGTCGGCGGTACTTCCTCGGGTGACGGCGGTGTGGGGGCGGTCACCGGGAGGGGAGTCGCAAACACGGCACGCGCGATAACAACGTAATACTTATAATGAAAATAATAACACTATTATGTAGGCCAAACGCCGGACTGGACGGGTGTGAGGTGCGCGGTAGAGGAGGGGATCCGAAGGACGCCGGTCGAGCCGCCGCCGCCGCCGACAACGTTTCCGAGCGCAATATCCGAGGCACGCCGGCTCGCCACAGTCTCGTCTGCGTCTAAATAACAATATAATATCATTGCACGGCGGTCCGTTTTCGGTTTCTTCTCGCTTTCGATTTTCACTCCGATTCGGCCCGTCGTAATATTTATACAATAACACAGCGCACATTCGCAGCCGTTCTCCCGCGCGACGTTTATATTTTCACTTTGGCCGTTTGCGCGATCCGTCACCGAGGTTCGGCCATGCGCTCGGTGCCCGCCGACTGCCGAAAACACAGACACTGACGTTATTGTCAAGCTCTAACGACACGCCGCCGCCAAACCGACGGATACAGACGTTTAGGCTGCCAGACGAGCGCCATGGACTCGGGATTAGCCCGATTCGCCGTGCTCATAGTGTTGTTCTTCCTGTTGACCGGCGACCTGGCCGGCATGGTCAAGCACATGTTCGAGGAATCCGGATACGGTGGAAAACAGCAGCAGCAGCAGCAGCAGAGGAACCGACAACAGTCTCCGGCAACAAAGTCGGCGAGAGGAGGTGACGTGCGGCCAGCAAAAGCGGCAACGGCTAAGGGACTCGACGGCATCGACTCAGGTTCGGACGAAGATCCAGACATGGAAGCGTTCGGTGAGCAATCGTTCGAAGTGAAATAATATACAAAATACAAAACAAACGACGATAATAACGCGCTGCGATAGATCAGTAATTCAAGGTCGCCGTCGTCGGTTTTCTTAGTTGTGTCGGCGGCCTCGTTCGACTTTTATACACTTCATAATATATATAACACGATGATATTAAATTATAGGCCTTGGAGGTTACCACGGTTCTAAGCTTCTTATACGTATTTTTCTGTACACATTATTATTGAACTGTGTTAGAATCTCTCCAATGTGCGTCGAATCATTTCCGCGGCCCACTGATTATCCGTCTGCACACTCACCCCTCCACTAGCCATCACCTCACGGTCGTACGTTTCGTGATTCGCGACGCATACAAAAAATAGAGTAATGTTGTTCAAATTCAAACGATGTCGTTTTTTAAATTTTACAACAGACAGCTGCAGGAGCCCGCAAAAGATCTGTCGATAATACGTTTTTATTTGCAGATCAAATCTTCACGCGAGATTATGCAAGAGTCCTATCAACATTGAAATAATACATAATATTATATTTGATGTTATTAACGACCGTTGAAATATTACTTACACGTTTATTGATATTACATATTACACACACACAAACGAGCGCGCGACATTAGAATATTATATGTGGGTATTACGTTTGTAATAAAAAATACCGGTTGGTTTTACTTTCATTCGCGTACACCGGTTGTTACGACGTTTGTGTGTGTGTGTGTGTGTATGCGCATGCGTGTGTTTTGCTAGACTGCCCGCTCTGCGATAATCGGACGTAATTATTAATGTTGTCTGTTTTGCATGTTTTATTCACAGCCAAATCGTATTCGGCCCGAATGAAATTGGTCAACACCATCAAGGAATCGTGTTTGCCGAAACTCATTTGCGAGCTGACGGCGTCCACGAACCGTGACTCGCTCACCGAATCCGAGAGATACCTGTTGTCACTCATTAGGTATTATTAAACTATTTACCTCATACACAGGTGTTGTATCAATAGACAATAATAATAATAACCGTGTACGTGTATTAAGTAATCGTGATCAAGATGAGGTTTTCATTACGTTCGAAACGTCTAAAGGAAAATCATTTTCCGCCGGAGTAACAGTATATGTAGGCACGCGCAATCGACAATGACGACGATAATAATATCAAATCGTTTGTTTGGACACTTTCGATTTCACTATAACTCAAGTCAGTAATGATACATAATATACAGCGATACAGTAAAATCATGGAGACATCGACAAGCCTGTTATTATGTCTCCAGGCAAAAGAACGAATTATTTTTTTTTTTATCCTTCCGACTGCAAACCGCTGCAGTTAGCGATATGCGAATCTCGAGTGATATATATATTACGTGACATTTTTCAATCAAGTCCAACAGCACTATGATGTCATTTGACAAATTTTTTTAATATTTAGATTCTGAACGGAACGATGTATTAATTTTGTAATATGTGTTTGCACAGCGAATGTATGATTTTACATGTATATTGCCTTTTTTTTCACGATATGTAGTCGATAAAAATACCACCACCTTCCCAAGTGATTTTTTGGTTACAAAGTAGATCTAATTTGTAGTTTAAAGAGGTTAAAATCAAATATTCATAAAACTTTTTAAAATAATTAGAAAAAAACAATAATTCTAATAAAATACTAATATATGACAAAATAAATTTTGTGTTTCGGTGTAACTAAAATCAAATAACCTAAGATACTTGAAATTTTTACCGAATATTCACTATAGGTATGGTTTTCCATAAAATATATATTATATATTGTATTTTAACTTTTTGAAGTTATTTATAGAATTTTAAATTTTCTTAATTATTTTTTATAAATATCAATAATTAATTAATATTAATGGGTAAAACTACTTGAAAATATAATATTATAACAGGATATTCCTTAAAAAATTATCATTAATCAATAAAAAAATAATAATAATATATAGTCACGATATTTTTTATACATAAAAACTCATAAAAAAATTTATTTTTATATCTATGATTTAAAAATGTAATATAAGATTCCTCATTAGTTTTTTTAATTGTAACAAAAATAAAAAGTTTATCCGAAATAAAAATTTATTTTTTATGACCATTTAAAAAAAATTCGAATTTTAACGTCTTCGATATTTCACCTATATAATACCTATTTCTTATTAAATAATTTTTGTTTTTTTTTTCATAATTCAAAAACGAAGATAATGAAGGTTCTTCAAATATTGTATAAAACGTTTAAATTATGATTTTTTATAAATAGCATACATTTCGGAAAATATTGATTCTTTTTGAGCAATTAGTTGGTATGAGAAATGTTCGATTTTTAAAATTTTTTTTTTCTATAAATAACAATAAAAAAATGTATTGCAACCTAGGCCAAAATTCTTAAAAATGTAATCTAAAATTCGACATGCTGTTTTATATCTGTATAAATATTATATAAAATACAATTTTAAATTAATATAAAGCCCAATGTTTCTTTAGTTCCATTTTAAGTTTAAATTGTTTAAATAGTTCATATTAGAACTAAAACCTTCTAAAAAAAATACATCCAAAATTATTATATTTTATAAATATTTGAAGTTATTATATTGACAAAATACATATAATATATTTTAATGGTGAATAACGACATGTTAATTGTTTTGTTATTATTCAAAAACATTATTTGTTATGATTTAAATTTTAAACTGTTACGTATTTTATGAATTTAACTACAAATAATAATATGTTCATTATATTAAGGTTAATAGGTTAATCTTTTTATACTATGAACCTATTCATACTAATTTACGATGAGGTGAATGGTATTTATTCATAAATTAATAACAATAATATGCCTAGGTAATATGTTATAAATTTATTATGTTATTATGATGTTTAAATACTAACATTATAATAAATACAATATTTTCAGATCAAACTAAATCGACCTAGATAGTATTTATCATATTATTAATAGTAATATAAATAAAACAACTACTAGCTTTATGTTTTATTATTTTTATAGCTTTATCGAAAAAATAATAAAATGATATCATGAAATATACGTCTTAGTGATAGTGATGGCTTACCGTCTCTGCTCAGAATTAAAATTTAACACGTCCGCCTCAGATAACCATTTGACATTTAATGTACATCAGAGTAGTACCCACTTGCCTGGCTTTAGTTTTAATTTGAGAATTATTGCAGTGTGTTGGTCTTGTATTGGTCGCCAAAACCTTAAACGTTTATTAGATTTTTCAACAGATTGTTCAACAATTTCGTGCAGGAGTTCAAGTGTTTTCAGAAAGTTTTGAGTGCATTGTAGGATCCGAGCATGGCATAATATCTCATCCACGGACAGTTTGCATTTTTGTTAGAGCGATTTTCGAACGATACGCGTACGTATGCTCGACGAAACGAAACCGCCGAGAAAAAAAAGCGCGGTCTGGATGAGATGTCGCCGACGCACTCTGTGGAAAACGGATTTCGTCGAGGGAAACCGTGTACCAAAAATAGTTAGGGAAAAATACTGTCAGACGGTCGAAGAAATCATAAATCGCTACGGTTACGGAGCCGAGAAACTGCACATGTATATTGTATATACGTTTGCGTTATTTACGACTTGGGGATGAATAAAAATGGTGAAAAAAATTAAGTGATAAATCTCTCATGGCAAAGCACACTACGCTCGGCGTATAAGTACAATATATATATATACATATTTTATGTATACCAAAATATAATAACAACAACAATAATTGTTGGTGTTCGTATGAAAATGATTTGCTGCGGATTTTTCGTATATGTAAATTCGAAGCACATAATGTGATAATACATAATATATAATATTATATACATATACGGTGGCACCTCTCCCGACGACGTTAAAAAGTATTTATTTTTTTATTATGTTAATATTTTTGTGCACGGAGCGTGTGACAATAGTACACCGCTTTAAAACATCTCGAGTAGAGGCACGTTTTGAAAAAACGCGTCGAAAACTAACATACGCATCGACGGTGATTTCGTGTCAGACGGCTGTCGATCGAATAATCATTACCGCGAGAGACGATAACTTGCACTCGCGTCGTATATAATATTCACTGGGCTGTGAGGGTGGCATATGATTATCTGATGTCATAAAAATAAAATAATATATGACGTAATATACAAATCGAGAATTCAATATTGATACACAGACTCGGACGACGTTTTCCCGGCTACACCCGTGTAGGTATATTGTATAGTATATTATACGAAATGATTCATCAACCGTGAACATCTCCATTTTTATAAACTCAACAATTAATTTTGTTTCGAATCGTGATTTTAGTATATTTTTTAACGTATTCGATAGTCAATAGGTACAACATGATGGTCTGTAATATGCCAGTTATTGTAGTCGACCTCGCTGTTGGTCGGTTGGCGCTCTACTCGACGACTTGTGACGAAATCACTATAGGTATGAATACTTGCTCGATACGATCGTTCTGCTCACGGCGAATTCATCTATTTTATGCATAAATCACACATACATTGCACGTACCTGCAGTATAAATGGTCAAGTGAAAAAGAAGTTTGTAGTGATGACGAAATCATTAACAGTATTATTATAGTACTTGTTACGACAAATTATAAAACAATCTATGATTATTCTCAGATAGATTACAAATTTTAAATTTTAAACCAATTTTTAATGCCGAAAAAATATAATCACTGCAGTACAATAGAACAGATATTATATTTTATATTCGGGAGTAAGTAATTTTTTTTTTTTTTTTGTTCTCCGGTGTCGAAATGATTTACACGCGGTTCCCCTCTCTTGATCCCCGAGACCTCCGGTTTGGACTAAAAAATGATTTTTTTCTAAGTGGGGTTTTGGCGCCACAAACAAAAAAATAATACTAATAATAACTCGTGTCACCGATCGCGCGCACCGATCTCCAGCGGGCCAATAATAATAATACGGGGAAAATCGTTGTTGCCGGCGGGAACCGTGTTCGCCCGCTTCCTCCTCTTTTGTGAATATTCAAAAGACGATTATTATTATTATTTTCATCCGCGGCGGGGCAGAAGACCCTTATAACATCGCGGACCGGGCCGGGAGAATCCTTTGGGGATTTGACGGCGAAGAAAGGAGCACCGCGCTGCACATACACAGAAAGATAGAGAAACAGTAAGAGAGAGAGAGATGGATAGAGATTGGAATCGTAATTTTTTGCTTTGCAAAATTAAACGTCACGTTTTCATATATATATATATATATTACGTATTATTATTATATTTTTCCCTCGCCGGGAGAAATAAAATCAAGTTTTTAAATTCGCATTTCGTATTAGTATTATTATCTTCCTTTCACGAATGCCGACGATTTCAAGTGATTTGACTTTTTTATCACTTTTTTTTTATACATTTATATTTTATTATATTTATTACAGAGCTATACGCGATAAAGATTTTCATCGTCGATAATATTAATATGAAAAAATACAAAATTGTGATTCTAGTTTTGTCTGCGTTGGCTTGAACTGTTGTTATTATTATCGTACACTGAGTAAGGTTTGTGCAATTACTGAAACACGACGCGTTCGCCTCGAGAGTCTAGTCAGGCTAACTATAATATAAGCTTATTTGTCTTTGGTTTAAATATAACATCCTTAACTTGACCTGTATAACTAACACGCCAACAGCGAAATATCAGCTTTCACAGATCGGTATTTTGTTGTTGTATCCAATCACATCTATAATAATTAATACGATAAGGTTAAATTGTACTGTTTTTTTTTTTTTTGTCGAATTACACTCATTCCGATAAGTATATATAATATATAATTTATTGTCGAATGCTAGCTGATGGTCAAAAGAATAATATGTATTTTTAATATCTAAAACTTATTATTATTTTTATTATAATTATATTACTTACAGCTATAATTTATCTATACTAATATATAGTTACAATTTCAAAAAAATAATTATAAAAGTAATGTATATTTACCTACGTTATTTCTGAACTATAGTTACCTACGTCGTGTAATAACTTCATGTCGAAATCAATTAGAACGTTGACTTTTTATTAGAACTCGAGTAACATTATTGGTTTAGGCAAGGAATGCAGTTCGACAGTTTGCGTCAATACAACAAAATTGAAAATATTTAATAATTTTGCATTTGATCGACATAGAAATGTTTTAATTATGTGTAAATTTTTCTTCAACCTATAAATCTCAATAACATATTATTATCATGTTCCGTTACAGAGAAACGACCATTTCCACAACGGCCGAAGTTACGTCCAAGTATCATTTCGCCGCTCACATGGGCCAACTCATCAACGGCATCGATAACACGGGATGTCATAACTTCTATCCCGGATGTCCATTTCCCGGACTGCAGGTGATGCAAATGATGAAGAAAGTGAAGATCTTGTAAATATATATAATATATATATATATTTGACGCCGACGCAGCGTCCACAGTCTAGTCCTTAAACCGATGCATCGTAAAAATACTATTATTATAAAATCGTGTTATAACTTAAACCACTATACGTTGTAACAAAACGTAAGCAGCTGGAGATGTTCACACACGCCAAGCTGTAACTTTTAACTCGTTTTAACTTTCGTTGGATAAAAATAAGAAAAACGAGTTTTCGCCCTCGCGATTTCGGCTTCACACAATTAAGTCACGTGCAAGCCATCGTCAAAGTCGTGAGGAATATCGGAATAAGAATATCGGCCACCGTCGACTGACCGCGTGTAGAAAATAACAATATGGTTTTTTCTCATTATAATAATATTATTTTACATCAATTACAACCAATCATTATAAATATAATATATTATTAAAACATTACAACAGTTATTAATATATGTGCATCGTATAAGGTATTAATAAGTTACCTCAATGGAGCCTATAAGTATGATAATATTGTAAGCTTTAGGCAGTATATCAGTTACCTATATAGTCTATTTATGAATTTAACTTAATATTATATATTTAAATAAACAACAACAAATGTTCATAATTAACTACCTACAAATAAGGTATTATTATTATTATATATGTACCAATAGTTAATATAAGTTAAGGACTTTATGTACATAAATGTCATACATGATAATGTAAATAATAATAATAATAACAGTAAAAAATGTACAAAGAAAAATTGGTAACAACACATTATTGTCATAATATATTATACGCGATAAGTGATGACATATGGAAGGATTTGTAAGATCTAACATATTATATTGTCTTGTAATACAGATATAGCTATTTAAATAAATTATTTTAATAGATGAGTAGGTATGTGGGTATAAAGTATAACCATTTCCGGTAAATGAAGATGGGTAAGTGATCTATTGTCGTAATATAGTATTATTTAAATCACGAGTAACTACAATTCATGTAATGTTAAGTATTTGAGTGGGTGTCCATACATATTTGACGATAAAGTCAAAAATCACATCTATTATTACCTATATATTATGCACTGAGTATAGGCATATTATAAATTTATAAACGAGTCTGAAATTTACTGACGTGTTTTACGTATTTTTGTGTTATATTAAGGAGTATAATTTTCCTTAAAATTTGTACAATATATTATATACTTGAATAAATAATTGTTTCTATAAATATCAAATAGTGGTTAAACACTGTTGGTAACGAGGAGACGCGTTTAATCATACCTCACCGTTGTACCACGCGTATTGAACTACTTTTATCACCAGATCACTCTGAAGTCCTGGGGAACTGAAACTTGGGTCGTCTTTCGTAGGGCAACCGGTTGCCGAGCACGCTGAAGTCTTCGACCGGCCGCCGCTGTGGAAGTCTGATGGTGGACGGTCGACCGCCGTTTGAGGCACCGTCGTCGACGAACTTGATCGCACCCTCGGCGTAGTACACGCCCTTGTAGTTACCGTACTTGTCCAAGTCGGCCCGGAGACCGCCCGTGCCGGTTCTATCGGGAAAAATCATTTTAATTCTTTTCGCTTGCCGATTTCCACCACCGCCGCCGTTGTGGTCGGATGGAAACGCGAAGTGCGAGATCGAATTCGAAGCGCCGCCGTTATCGATCGCCGATGGAAACTTCATCAGCGTCGGCCTCGGACTGTCCAGTTGTAAGTCGTGAACCGAAGGCACGTCATAGTACTGGTCCGGCGATCCGCTCAGTATTCTCGGGTTCTGTTGGTTGTCGACTCTAGACTTGTATCCGTTTGCAAAGTGCTGTTGCGGCCTCGGGTATTGGGGAGCGTAATTCTGTTGCTGTTCCACGTACGGAGGCCGTTGTTGTAAGAACGGAGGCCTTTGCGAGTACAGAGGCTGTACCCGGTATGGGGGACGCTGTGGGTACAGAGGCTGATCCGGGTACGGAGGACGTTGCGGGTACGGCGGCCGTTGGTGACTGGCGTACTGGGGAGCGTATTGCGGTAGTTGTTGGTTGAAGAACCGGAAGAAACCGCCATTGTGATTATTCAGGTAGTTGATCAGCTGATCGGGGTCTCTGGGACAGGTCGGATACGCTGTCGTGCAATACCTGGGATCGCCTCGGGCGTTGTACCCCAACAACGCTGCTCGGCCGAACATGAGCAGCGGCGAATCGTCCACGAAGTTCAACACGGTCAACAATCTGAAAGTGACGCGATATACAAAATTAAAACTGGCATAAAATACTGGCTGAATTTTATATACTATATATTTCAAAAATAAAATGGTAAGCACACTTTTGCCGAGTCAGTGTAAGATCGGTTAAAAATATTTGTGACTAATAGTTATTGCCAATGTACTAAATTGGATCACCTTATATCGGATGGATGTTTTCGTGATAATCCGAAAAACCCTATACTATTATAGTAAAAATGTTGCTATAAATTTAAATTAGTTCATTTTTTGAAAACAATAGTAAGGTGTCCAATATAATATCAAAATCATATGTTATTCTATATTTAACAAAATCTTATAAATTGTGCACATTATTACTATGATCTTTATACGCATAAAAACGGAACATATCTATGTTACTACCTAGTAAATTTTTACTCATAGGTTTTTAATCGTTTTTTAAAATTTTTTGAAAGATTAAGATTTAAATAACGCCCATCTAAAAATATATAAAATATTTTTATAAATACAATTTTTTTTAATTTTTTTTTTAATTTATACCATTAAATTGAATTATTTTTTTTTTAGAACCTTTTTGAAGACCCCACAATAAAATATTATATTGAGTATTCATGAGATATATATTTTAACTTTTAAGTCCTTTTAAAATACGTTATATACTCGATTTAATTTACAAGGTAGCTACATAAAATATTGAGATTTCTAAGCAGGTAAAATAATATATATATATTTTAACAGAACATCAATATTCATCTACTGAAAGCATAACCTACGAATAGCAAAAACCTGAGTGTTAGTCAATTCAATTTTCAAAATAATTATTTCTTTTCATTATTTATATATTTAATAAAAATAACTATTAAGTATTAATCTTGTGGTTAGTAAATTTAAAATTAACGGTTTAAATGGAAAATTATGTGATGTAATTGTAAATAAATTTTACTCATTGACAATAATCTATTTAATAAATAGGTAGTACTCGTATAACGGGGAAAACGGAATAATTCTCACTGGTCGAAAAAAAACATATTGATATGTTTAAAATCTATAAATGACTTCTGATCGTTGAAACGTTTATATGGACATGATTATGCGCGTTTTAATAGATTCTGCAACATCATCATCAAATTATACGTGTTTAACTGTTATAATGTCGTTATTAACGTAAAAAACAAATAAAATCGCAACGTCGTAAGGTGATGTGTCGGGAATCGCGATTTTACGGTAACGCCGATTTCGATTACCGGTGGGACGACTTGTGATATATCGGTTAACATAGGTACCTACGTGTTTGGAAAGTCTGAATGACTGCCAGAGTCGACCACCTGTGTGTGTGGGGTGCGATGTGTTTATAATGGTCATATATTATACGCGCGTTGGGTAAAAGTCCGCAAAAAAGAGACAAAAACAATTTACGCGAGAGGGGGAGGGGCCATCGATTCGTCATATTATGCAAATCCGATCAAGTTCGACGACGACTCTCACCTATGATAATATAATATTACAATAATATGCACTATAACGGTCGCATAATATCGACATCGCTCGATTTCGCGGTAGGCCCACGCAGTTCTTTTACCCGGGCGGATTTGTATAATAATTGTAAGCGCGTAGGTATAAACGGCGGCGACGGCCTCGGGAGAGTAAAACATTCATTACAATATTATAATATCACCGAGCTGTTGTTGTTATTATTATTATAACATCGTATGCGCGTAGACCCACTTTTAGTGTTTACAAAACATTGTAGCGCGTAACGCAATAATTATAAAATATATTATTATTTTGTCACGCACATCGTAGTGCTCGACAATAGAGTGAGTAATGATATTATATTGTATGATATATGATTATGTACTATTCCTCGTGTGTGTTACGATAATATCAAATCCTACAACCCACAATCGAATACTGTTTAAACAGTACAAATGATTAAAAACCCGATCAGCGTTCAAATTCTTGCACAAATGAATGAAAATAATATGTAAAGGACCACATGGACAGAGTAAATATCGAAATATCATCGAGAGTCTATGATTTTTTGTCTAACGTAGAAACCGATATGACTTATGTACGAGTGAACAATTTGATAATTGCATCAATATCATATAAAACCATGAGCTATCTACGATTCAAAACGTTTTTCTATGATTATACTTAACCACCGCCACGAAAATAAGATCTTAAGTGAACAATACACAACTATCAGTGCAAGTGTTGCCACCGTTTTGATTTTAATTCCGATTGATAAGAAAAACGAGTTTACGTTACATTAGTCACGACATTTGTACGAAAAAAACTCGGAATATTATAAGACTTTCATGACGCTCAAAAGTCGCGATGTCACCTCGTTGTTTATTCACCCCTTATAAGAAACGGTATGTTATATTATTATTATATAACTTATGATGTGATTATGACGACTTCTGTTGCCCGAGTTGATAGCTATTCGTCCGTGTAGCGATTACCGTGTGCAAATTACCGGAAACGACTTTCCGGTATATACCTACATAATATTAAGTATACTAAAAACATGGTAAAGTTTGAACTTTATGCATTTACGGTTATCAAAGCAATAACATATAATATCGTTTATCGACCAGTATATAATAATATCAACGCGCAAACATGGTCACAGTAATCTGCACTCGCCTCTGTCGCGGTGTGCCCAAGTCGACTGTATAGTACACGACTGTAGTTAGTGTAATATGTTTCCCGGAAGTGATCTGTGCGGTGAAAGGGTTCCCGAGGGGAATCATATCGCGGAGGCGGCGGAGACGTCGTTAATCTGTCGGCGAAAAAATGTTTATGACGCACACGTCGTTTGGCGGTGGTATACGTTGTTTTTTTTTTTTGGTTACCCGACAGTAAATCACGTTGCAATAAATAAGCGTTCGGCGGGCGGGTAGGTTAAAGAAAACAAGTTAATTTCGATTTAAGCCCCGCAAAGCGAAATGTTTACGTTGCGAGTACCCCTCGTCTCATCATTGCGGAGTGTTTGTGTACCCACAGAAAGGCGTAAAAAGCACGTCTCTGCGCGTCAAAGACACTTTTTCATTTCTTATCTGGACGGGCCACCAATCGGTCCAGCATAGATTTATCGACGAAAAAACGAACAAAGCGACGACTGATATACGACTATAACGCTATAATATATTATATTTACATTAAACGCAATTGTAAGCGAACCCATAGTATATTATAAGATATAATAATGACACCGCGACAAGCGCGAGTGGCTATAAATAATAACTCAGATTATACCTATTTTTATATATTATATTGGTAGTTAATACTCTATAATATATAATATAAGCTTGTGTTTGTGTACACAACTCACGTGATCAAGGCGTCTTTGGTGAGGAACGGTATGGAGGACTGCTGTTGTTGTTGCTGCTGCTGGTAGTAACCGTACTGCTGGTTATAACCAGGCCTGGTACCGGACGATACTTCGCACAGCAGTCTGGGAACGCACCTCAGGTCGTCGTGTTGCGATATGGAACTCAGTGCTTGCACGATGGAGTTCTGCTGCAGGTAATCAACAGCCGCCGCGCCTGGACCGGGACGGAATCCGTAGGGGCGGAATGGCGGAGGATACGATCCACCATTATCCGGGTACGGCGGAGGGTACGGCCCGATGTTTTCTGAGTACGGTGCAGGATATGCTCCACCATTTTCTGGGTAAGGCGAAGGGTACGGCCTGCCTACTGGCGGCCGGTCCAGAAAGGGCGGTCGACCGGTCTCGAAGTAATCGGCGGCGGGTGGACGGTTGGGCCGACCAGACACCGACTGAGATCCGTCACCGAATATTCCCGAGTACCTGGCGTCGGTGCTCAAAACGGTTCCGATCATTTGCGTCAACGACCTGCCACGAAAAATTTAAAACAATCATCACATAAGTAAGAGGTAAACAAACGAGATAGTCATAAATTATTATATTAGAGATTGTTTGAGGAAATAGGGGAAACGCTCGTAATATCAATATAATAATATACCGTCAAGTCTTAAATTGATTTCAATTTCATTTTACGTGTTCGATTAGGTAGTAGTAATAGAATGCATATATAATATTCTTAGAAGTATTTATAGTTTTAAATATTCAACCGGTCATGCACACATAAAAAATTTGTTGATTTTTTTATACAAAGATTTTTATGTCAGAACTATCTTTCCAAATTAATAGAAACAGACAGTCGCATAACCACAGTTAGTACCATTAATGACCGTGGTATATTAATTATACTAATGTATACATTTTTAGTGATTGCTGATGTCCATGACCATGTCTAATATTCGATACCAGCGGCCCATCGTGTTAAAAATATTCTATAGGTACGTCGATTTTAAAATGTTTTAAGACCTTTGTGAACACTAAACTTATAGGTTCGGAAAATTAATCGAATTTCATCTACTGAAAAAATACCAATTCTAACTACAAATAGGCACCATATACTACTATGACACAAAAAAAATTCAGTTCTCACTGAGTACAAGAAATTATTCCGTTTAGCGATATTTTTTGTCCATAGTAATAATAAATTCGATAATGATTTTCGATGCGATTTTTTAAATATTTGTACGATATCAATAAGTAATTTTATTTTCACATTAGTATAGAATTTAGTTACAGGTACTCACGTCAAGAATTCGTCCACTCCTCTGGTGGTGTTTTGATCGTTCGACAAAGACACCGCAAATCCGCTGCAACACCATAATAGTAGCACAATACACTTAAACACTGTCATCGTTGAAGGTCGCTAGTCAGCAGATTTTCTTTCTTTTTTCCGATTTTCGTTGTTTTACGCAGAAGCAAACAATAGTAAGTTCACTGTAGATATGGTGGACCTATCAAATCGTCCAGTGGTCGGACGTCGAAGAGTGCCAAAACTGGTGTGGTCGACGGAGACGACGGTGGTCGGTCCGGTGCTGCGAAAAAATTGTAAAAAAGCACTCGCCTACGCTCCCGTGTCAACCCACTCGACCACCGCCTGCACGCGAACGCGATGCCGGTAACTCGCGATCGGCACAGTGGCGGTGGCGGATTTCGCGTCGTGAACTTTCACAACAATTAAAATGACATCATATTATATGGGAGCCGACGAGAAAACAACCGTGTTTAATAATAGTATAATAATAATCGTATGTCAAACACGAACACGCAGACTGCAATGATTAAAATATTATATTATTATATTACCGAACACTCGCGATTTTTACGTTACGATTCATAAGGCGCTATACGGACAACTGTGTACGACTCCGGGACGATCGCCGTCAAATCGCGCGAGCAAAACACCACACGATTGCGCCCGAAACAATACTAATAATAATGATTTATTGCAGTCGTCGATCACTGACCGATCGCTTACAAATCGTATGCGATAGTAGTCGGATAGCGTTTAAACGCAACGACACGAGTGCCCGCGGGGAAAACGTATACGACAGTGTATAATATGCATTTTAGCAGCGTTTCCAATCGATTATCGTCTATCGTGTTTTACATTTCTTTTGTTTCTCCGAATACTGTACTGTGCAGTGTAGTTCGTAGCTCCGTCTCGTTGTGTTTACGTTTTTCCCAGGAGAACGAGAAACGTACTGGTATAACTATGATTGCACTACTATATACGATATAGGTGTATACGAAATGCAAACGTGTCGACGAGAATAATTAAATTATTAAATTAGAACTCGACACGGTGTAAAATGTTTTTTTTTTTTTAAACGTATACAGGACGTTTCACGTAGCTCCTTTTTGTAAACTTTGATCTGACGTCAGCGATCGTAATCCTAAACGTTCATTTTTTACAGAGACTTTAAATATGATGTACTGTAGGTCTCGTGTCTCATTCAATTTTAAACCGATTTCCAAAATAAAATTACACAACGAGTATTGGCGATTAATTTTTTAATAATTTTGTTTAAGGATTTATCGGCGTTTTCGCTTATTACCACGTACCTCTTTAATTTTTAGATTAGATTTGTTTTGCTAAACGAAATATAAGTGCTTATTACTTCGATTTTACTCATCAGCAAAATATCATTCAAAAATGTATGCAGAAAAACTATAACACTCTGTATGTGATGAATGTCGAGCTACACTTGCGAGTATGATACAAGTATACATGTTTTTCGCAGTGACCCAAAAATTTGAAAAAATTAATTTCACTCTTCGCTTGTGCACACTTGTCGCGTGGTAGTCATATAGGTCGCACCGATGAACGAAAAACGTGTGTAGACCATATTATACAATATAACAATAATCAGTGAAGTGCAATGTACGTATCTATATACTTATTACTATTATAC
Source organism: Aphis craccivora (assembly GCA_009835225.1). NCBI lineage: Eukaryota > Metazoa > Arthropoda > Insecta > Hemiptera > Aphididae > Aphis > Aphis craccivora. The sequence goes on along the minus strand of VUJU01000090.1, from coordinate 12,849 downwards.
TTGTACACATATTTAGTTTCATTAAAGTTATTGAACGATAATATAATATTATATAAAATTCTATACAGCAATTGTGTTTCTTTCAACTATAAATAGTTTTAGGCGTTAACGATGTAGTGGAAAGGTAGGGTTCTGGGTTTGCATTCACAGTTCACACACATTTTTCACCTGTTAAAAATGTTAAAATTTAAAAAAATAAAATCACTGAGACATATTTTAAATCTCACGTTAAACCGGTATTTAAATTTTACTTTTTAATTATACTTAATTTCGCTGTGCAGGTAAATTCACTAAAATATAATAATAAAAAGAGAATTTCTACATGGTACAATTTTATCGTCATTGTACCACTTAATCACACAGAGCACGAACTGAAATTCCTGGTCGTTAAATCGTAATAATACATAAAAAGGTATAACTACAAAGTGTATTTACTATTTAGGTACAACTATGATAAACATGATGTACTAAAACAATATTGTCAGTATTATGGCCACCTGCTTGTGTACCTATCAAAATTTTAAAATTGCCTACAAATATTTTATCATTTAAAAACTTGTAATATGTATTATAGTTGTTTGACGTTTAAATCGTAAATTGCATACTCAATCGTCATCATTCGTGACAAACGCGTTTACGTAACAAATCGGCATTTCCCACACGCATATTTGTATACAGCCATACAGGGTGATTCATCAAATATGGTTAGTGCCCAACTCACTATTTTACTTTAAATTATTTAATTAATTAATTTTTTAAAGATTTTTATATACCTAAGTATAAATAAAAAATATTAAAGATAAAAGTTTCCAAATCAACAACTTTGTGTACTAAAGATAATTATAATAATATGATAATGTAAATATGGATAGCTTAATTACTAATTTAGTAAATAATATTAAAAATCTTTTGATTTAACAACATTTTATAATTAGTAAAAGTTTTCTGATAGTAAATTAATACAAAAGTAAACGTTAAATATATTTTATATTTTTGAAAAAATAATTTTTAATGACTATTAAACCTTTTAATATAAATTGCTATTACTCAAAAACTATAAATTCAAATTTTGATTTGGATATTTACATATATATTTTCAAAAACTATACTTATTGAATAATTCAAAATAAAAAAGTGGGTTCTCGTTTGAAAGTCATTAATTCACCAAAAAACACTCCTTGGATAGTCAAAACAACAATTTCAACTATTTTAAAATATAGTCTTTCTCAAGCACATTTGACGAACCCTATATACAAACCATTATCTGGCAACGAGTGGGTTGTGCTCGCGTTTGAGATTCCAAAGGGCGTAAGTCTAACATTATATTATGTGCATGTGATGTACTACCCACGACGGCATCGCGTCTGTGCGAACGTCACACGCCGAACTGTTGTCGAGACGTATTGCGAAAATGCTCTAGCGGTAACGCCGGTAACCCAATTATATGCTTCATTGATAAACATGTATATAACACATAAGTACACATACACTTTTTCCGATAACCCGAAAAATTGTGTTTGAGCGTGTGATACAAACGTGAAATGGTAGATCAAACCAAGTCAAAAGTTCAACAATCCTTCGACCGACTCCAAAACCTTATGTCAAGTTATGATCCCTTTGTATAATACTTGTGGATTACGACTCACAGTGAAACACGGGAATCCCGTATAATTATGCGACGGAATGGGAAAAATTTTCACAACTCAGAGTAATCATTCTCAATGTGGACCTCGCTGCAGTATGATCAAGTTTTCAAATCTGTAAGTACAAAAAAACATAAAATGTTATATTGTAATTTACTTCTTAATTTATTGGGCCTATAAGTTATTTATAGGTTTATATGTTCCAAGCATAGGGACAAATGTAATAATTTTACAACGGTGTGCGTTTTAGAGTCTAAATTTAATGAAGCAATGAATATTAAGTTATTATTTTACACAATATATTGTGTTTTTTCTTTATTTTATTTTTTTGTCCGTCATCGCCCTTTAAAATAAACAAAATTTAGTATTATGTATACGCAATGAAAATTTCATAATATTTTGTTTAATATTATAATAAATATATCAATATAAAATACAATATGGTAATATTAATTACATACCGAGTAATATAGACTGACAGTTCGTTTTCGTTCATAACCGTTATTTTCGTATAGAATGATTTATCGATGCAAATTATTCATAATATATAACACATATAGGTACAGTGAACTACTTCTCAATGACGAAGTCGGGCTTTTACTACACATTAATAGAGTAGTTACGTTCGTCTTTCTCCTTCTTTTATCTACGAATCCCGTAAATACATTTAATAAAAAATAATAAAAAAAAAAGTGTAAAATCCTGTCGGTTTTCAACGTCATACTGTGAGTACATAGTATTATACTGCATATGGCTGTCTATATTGTCGATTATACAACATGCATAATATAACGGGAGATTATTAATGAGTGCCAGCGGGCTTTCGATGACGACACCTCTTGGTGATTATCTGCAAACGAAAATTTCGTGATCCGTCAGAAGAACAATGTATGTTGAATGATTATTACCCCGCAGCACTGGGCCGCGGCGAGCGATCCGAAACCTGCAAAACCGTTGACCTACAATACGCCTAAACACTCTTCGTTTTGTCAAGCGTAGTGAAGTTTATACAAGTATAAATCGAAAGGAATTAGTAATTTTTTGAATTAGATAATAAACATAATTTACGGTAGACAATAGTCCACAATAATGAAGGTATTTACAGATGAAATGGGGACAATGACGATTTGAAAATTAAAACTGTCAATTAAATATGTCTGAAAATAACATTAACTCGGCCAAATATTCAATCTGTTTGATGTTTTATATAAAAATATTATTAAGGCTCGTTATCCTAAATGGACAAGGTTTAAGAACTCATAGACTATACGTACCTATACATAACGCAACTATTGTAGCACGTTTAACGCGATATTGCGGAACACCAATTTGGCGGGAATACGCCGTATGTTCCTTAATTTTCCGCTCAAAAATCTGCCATTGAGATTGCGAGTGTCGTTTTGAAATCAGAACACGCAACATCGTTTACAAGCATAACGCTCGCGATCTATATAAAGCATTTATCGTAACGGCTCACGGATTTTGTACAGAATTCGACCACGATCCGACATTGCGCGTTGCACGCTGTACAGATTTATTTACTTGTACAAATTAAAATTTTTATAATTTTTAAGTAGACTTTAAGACTTTTTAAAATTATTTTTACACGTATGCCAATTATTCAGTGCCTATGTGTTAACTTTGAAGTGAAAATTATTAAGTAGATAATTTATTTGGAAATGTTAATGTAGGCATTTATATTTTGAGTCATCAAAATGTATAATAATATACTATAATGGATATATTTCTTAAAAATGAACTATATAAAATAATAAATAATATATTATCTAATATTGGATCAAATATATAAAACGTAAAAAAAATGTACATTATGTTGATGATTTAATATGTATTACTATAATTATTTTAAATCATCATAGTCTATAAGTCAATGCCATGTTGTGTAAGCAATTACTAAACATTTAATGAATTAATAGCTAGCTAATGTGGTCTATCAAACACGATTTAGTTTGCCGTCGATTAAATTTGATTGAACAATTAAATTAATCATTTTTTTAACTATTTAATTAATTATTTACAGGAAAAAAGGTAATTCTCATTTGAAAAAGAAGTTGTTAATTTTTCATCGTCGTATGGCGCTCCTTATGAATGGAATACTAAAATATTTGAAAATAAAACTCTAAGTATTTTTAAAATCCAAAAAATATTTACTGGAAAACATGTTGGCTGGCGTACTCAGCGAATCACTCTGTTTACGGCAATAATCGGTCGAAAATTGTTCCGCTCACCGAGCGCTAACGAGAATATACGAAATCCCACCACAAACCCAAACCCCTCGACGAATATACTTTGAGACCACAGCTACTACGACTTACAATCTAGATATACGATTTCTAGACAACTTGCGGTGATCTTACGTGTAGGTACTCGTAAAATTGTGTCCGCACAAACCATCACGTACACCGCAGAGGCACACCCGGCGGTAGGGGCTTCCACTTCCGGCGCCGCTCCTGTCCGGTTTTTTTTTCAAGGTTCGCACCGTTGCGCAATCCGATCAGCCGGCCGTCGTGAGACGCCGATGACCACTACCGCGGTACAGGTATATAATACAACACAGTAATACCTAATAATGGACACTTTCGTTTTTCGTCCGAAAAGACGCCGCCGCCAATCGCGTTCACTTTCACTCGCCACACCGTCGTGCAGGTCTCCCACGAGTTATTCGTTGTTTTTACACAGTCTTTAGTGCGCCGTGAATCTCCGCCATGAAACAGCTCGTGCCGTCCGCCGCCTTCGCCGGTCTGCTGGCCGTCCAAACCTTACTCATACTCGGTACCTTGGACTTCAACGGTTCCGTGGTCCAGGCCCAGGAAAGCCCATTCGAGTTGCCCGTCCAACTCATCGGCTTCCCCGTGATCATCGTCGCCGTCAAGATGTCCAATTTCGTTAAGAAACTCGCGTACGCTTTGAACCCAAGTGAGTACAAACCGCCGAAAAGCAGCTCTTTGCCGGATGTTAACCAAAACCGTTACGATAAATTATATTATTAATATATAATAACATAATATATACATAATAATACAATAATAATATGATCGCACCGCTCAAATTTTGGCAAAAAATTCGGCGACTTCCCGCCTGCCAATTTTTAATCGCTATTTAACTTTCACGAGTAGGCAACCTAGGCGGGAGTTCAAACTGGTATTTCTCGAGCACAGTTATACAATGTATATATTAATATACTATCTATTATGATTACATTGCGTGTATTATTACATTAGATAGATTATAGGTAGACTACTGCTGTAGTCGTAACGCGGAAAGAAGACTACTTGTATACCGCACGCAACACGTAACGTTGCAGTTCATAATAATATGTAAGTCGATAGTGCAGAAAGACGGTTATAATGTTATATAGCTATTTTATATTATATAATACGTGACTACGTGAGTCAAGCAGAATCATCGTTATTGCAATATATTGCATCGCAGTGACATCCGTACGGACTTCATTATGACTTTGCGAACGACTTGTGTCATCGTCATATAGTTTTAGACATAGTAGCGAAGACAGAATTTTATTTTGGAAGAGTTTTAACTATAAGATATATCGTAATAGTTATATATATATTGATATTCTATTCGGTGATACCTTATTATGATATTTTAGACTTTTGCAGGACATTTCTTTGATAAATACAATATAATTGTAATACATATTTACATCTTAATACGATCACAAAACATTGAAAGCTTTTTATACGTTTTTTTGAAATATCTGGTAAATCTGCAGCCCTCGTCAGCACCTCCTCGTACCTCGACTACACCACTTCTTAGACGTTTAATATATCGAAACTCTAACAACACAATGTCACATCACTCTCACTACGTCATCATGACATGTCACGTATTATAGTATGTTATAACATCCAACCCGATGGCCATAGGGTTAGTTTTGCATCGTTTTTGCGCATTGCTTTTGACCGATTCGATGGACTTCTCGAGAAATGTACAACAGCTACGACGATGATGACCTAATACAATAATCACATTACAAAACGTTAATAGTCGTTGTAATTTTACACACTACACGGGTATACGCAATACGCTAATCATAAACAGTTAATGGGTATAGTTTAAAACGAAGGTGATCGAAATAAAATAATTTAGATAATTTAATGGGTAGGAACATTGCAGACTTTACACCTGTAATTACACGTGTGTATTGTATTTTAATTCATTTTAACACCAACACGAGTAAGTCACATCAAATGACGCGATTATTTCGGTTTTTCGTGAATCACAAGTATGAAATGTATTACGTTTGTACATCGTAATTTATATACTTAAATATTTGTTCCGATAACAAACCTTATGTAATATTATGTTTGCTGTAATATAAAAACAAATCGATGGTTTAACCAAATACAACATAACGGCTATGAGAAACAGGAAACTAACCGACAACTTTCTTCTCTCATAAAACGAGATAAAATAATATATTAGTTTGATCAATTGAAACTAAATTTTTAAAGGTAAATAATTATTGCCACCCATCCATTTGCAGTCGGCGATGTTTAAAATTGCCACCTGCATGCGAATAACAAAATGTATTATGGTGAAAAATGTATTTTGATGTTTGGATATGAGTGTCTCCCTTTATTTATCTGAAAAATCATAATTTATAATTATAAGTTTTCAAATAAACAGCAATATCATAACATTTAAATTTTTAAATTCAAATTTCGATGCTTGATTGTTGGATTTTTTTTTTTTAGTAGAAAGCTTTTCAAATTGCGTAATTAAATCGATCAGTTTAATCAGTCTACAATCTACATTATACTTGGTTTGCAATGAAATCGAGTAATATTATAAGCATCGAAAATCATCTTTTTAGGATCTTTTTGAGTGTTATTGAAATTTAAAGTGCTCTACTACTGAAAAGTGGCCGTAAACCGAATAATATTTAATTATTAGATTATAATATTTTGTACTTTGTTATGAATTGGCTCATACGTGCAAGTTATAGCGTTTGTTTAGGCTCCGTCATGATGGGTTCACTCACACTGTGTTATGTATATGTGTGCGTATGCGCGCGCTTAGAAAAAGAGTCACATCACTAATGGACTGAAGAATAGCTATAATAATGATAAAAATAAATAATAATGCTCTGCATGTCGTCGCAAAGTTACGAAAACAGTTTGGTATCGTGTACATGCATTACTAGAACACGGTCGTTTTGAGGTAACTCACGTCCACGGTGTACACGCGACAATGACATTGCGTAAAACACTAAAATCATATAAGAGTGTGTAGTAAAAAAAAAAAAAAAAACCGTTTAAAAGAAAAAAAAACGATATGGCGTCTCATCACCAGCCAACAATAGGTGTATCGTGTGAATTAATGATACTGCTGCAGCTCCGTTCAATATCATCATATGAGTACAGGTCAATTTTACACTGATAATATATGATTTGGTTTTGATTATCCTGTTTTATATATCACAAAATAAACGTAAATACCATTAACTCAAAGCGATTAAATTGAGCGGAACACATAATACTATTATAGCCGGCACGTGACAAAATTTATTCATCACAAGAAAACACTGCTATAATACCACCCTCCCTCCATCCATTTTCCGTTTAAAAAAGAGTTTATTAAATATCAGATTATGGAATTTTTAAATTTACTTAAGCTCCATATTTTCAATTACAAAGTTGCTGTACATGTCATTTAAGGAATGTCCTATAAAGTAAATTAAAATTGTCTTTCTTGAAAGAGTATATTATGAATAATATTATGAAATTCAGAAAAGTTGTATTTTTATGTAAATTTTTAAAATACCCATATGTGTAATTTGAGTTGAACACAATTAATTTAGTTGTATCATATTTAATATAAGAGTATGTTGTTTTATTATAAATACTTACAAAATGTAATTACATAGTTTTAATAATACCTGAAAATTACTAATTAGAATATACCTAAATAAATGCATTATAATATCATACCTATTAAAAAATATAATGAGATGCGCTCTTAAAGTTTATTGCACTGTTTATAATAGTATTTATACTTGCAGGGGCCTTTCAAAAACTGTTAATTATTTTAAATAGAAAACTCTCTCTAACTAATGGAAATATTTTTAATGTCAATTGTTTAATTGTTGCATTTGGTTGTTTTATAGTGGAATGATTCTTATTGTTTAGGCAATACGTGTGTACAAGCGCACCTATCGAGTGACAAGTATAATATTATATTTTTAAAAATATATTACCAATGATAAAACAACAAGAGCGTAAATTACAAATATTTAAATTTCATAAACTATCTCACGATTAATTTTAACGATCAAAGTACAATATTTTCAAATATTCGTAAAATCCCTTGCTATATAATCGACGATTATATTGTGAAACGTTAATAATATATGTATTATTCGCTATTCGTAACTCATGTATTTTACTAATCACAACTTTCTGTACCATGATCATAAGTATTTTGTTAAACACGATCGCAGGCACCTACAGGAGAAAAGCCAAGCGGGACTTGGAAGCTGCGACGTCCACCTCTGCGCCCTTGTCGTCCTTGGACGTGCTCAAGGCCCAGGAGATGATACTGAAAGAAATGGGTCCGGACGCGTGCGTATACGAGAAAGTGTGCTCTGCATATGCCGAGGCAGCCGCACTTGCCAAAAAAGAACGTCGCAGCGGTAAGGTCGGCGTGGACAAGATGGACTGGGAAAAAATTATCAGGTATGTGATGCTGATCCGATACGTCATACGTATAATGTATATGCAATCAAGAGCATATTAAACACCTCCACGGATATAACGATTAAATAGTAGTAAAATAATTAATAAATATTTTCAAGATGAACTTGTTTACATAGGAAAACATGTGTCATGCAGTAATATTTGTTAACCGGTCAGCTTTAAATTATTGGGGTTTAAATGCCATCAATACAAACTATATTTTATTTTATTTAAATATAAATATAAAAACATGAGTTTTCTTCTTTTTTTTTTAATCTAAACAATTATAAGTAATTTTATACTCTTTTAAACTCAGATTTTTTAGCTGGTTTTTAAAAATGTTAAATCGTATTATCGTATAATATATATTAAAAACTGTAATGCATTTAAAATGTATTTCTTTTAAATTTACTATCCATTATTTTAAATGTTTTAGAGCATTCAATTCACATTCTTAAAATATATTGTTATTTTATAATAGTACTTATCTATTTTCTACTTAGCAGAGCTTTTCGCATTTTTATAATAGCGAATAACAGTGGTTATTTATTTAGTTTTGTTATAATATTAAGTTGTAAGTAGATATAAATACACATATCTTTTACTATGATAGTAGAAGTTTCTACAAGTTTAAAGACCTATTAAGATTCTAAATACTCTGAACAGAATTTCTAACTATGTTTATGAGAGTTTTCCTAGGCGTTTTTTCTACATTTTTTCAACTTAACGTTACAGAAATGAATAATAATTTTACCTTTTATAGTGGTTACATGGAAACCGGACCAGCCAAAAAGAAATACTACATGCTGAGCGTATTCCTGGGTGACGTGCTAGGTTCACCCGAGTTCTGTTCAAGAATCGTACGAAAAATCAAACGGTGCGATGTAAAACAGGTCTATCACCACTGACACTGCACATAATACGAGTATAATAACTTTATCTTTCTAAGACCATATTTATTGAACATATAATAATATGTTATTATAAACAATAATAATAATAATTTATGTAATATTACAAAACTACGCGGACATGTGCTCTGGCGTTGTATTAATATTGTTATTATTATTACCATCGTGTATTTGTGTCGATTTTTTTATTTTAAATGTTATTTTTTTACAACCAAATCTGAAACTTTATATTATATATTATACTTAAACTATCGTATTAGTACTATTGTCCTAATGTGTAAATAATCAAAATGTTTTGTAGATTTATGTAGATACAATTAATAAAATATATTATATTATAATTAAATATAACCAGACGCAATAATTTTTAGCGTTTTCAAATATATTAGTTATAATATATTTCATTTACGGTTTTTCGAGTTAAAATTCTTTTGTTTTAATTGATACGATTTATTTTATTCGTATTAATTAATGATACGTTGTAATGATGAACAAAGCACAAAATATTGACAAAAATTGCAACATGTATTTAAACGCATAATTTATACATCTTCTCGTATTCAAACTGGCAGCCAATAATGATATTATCTCGACGCAACGACGACATACGATACATATAAACTTGAAAAATAACCGAATTGAAGAATTCATTTTTTACAGTCGCTTCGAATGAACAATTTTAATTATTTATATAAAATATAAGCGATTGTCGTGGAATGTGGATTTAAACTACGAAGACGCCAATGTTTGCTAAGCCGTTTACAGTTTACCTGTCATTTATTTTACTTACTAGTTACCAGTAGACTTTTGTATCGTAGTCGGTTTCCCGTTTAACGGATGAACATCATCGACTAAACGTTGATCAGGATATCGTGATGTTTTTACTCCACGATTTTCCGTATACCATTCCGACATTACTTTTCGTATAGAAATGTAATTGCGACTGTTTTACAGTCAATTTATGACTTATTATTCCATCCTAATGCGAAAATATAATAAGATTTAGTAAATGATTATTATCGATTCGTTTATTAATGTGTATATAATTATTGCTATTATTACGAAATTGTATTGCAAGTTTGGTCGCAGTCATCAATCGTAATAATACGATTATAATCATTGCTAAAGTCGGTGAGGTAAGTATTTTTTTATATTTTGAGAGCACCATTAATAATTATTTTCATTAGAACTGAAGGACGGTATATAATTTATTTTATCATACATTATTTTTATAATTTTTATTTCGCAAACTTATACTTGAATACTCTCAGATAATAAAATTTAATTTGTTGAATTATACAACTCATTATTATTATTATATTTAATTCTAGACAAGGAAGATGATTTAAAAAATATAAAACTATAAATGTATATATTGTTAAAAATATTTCTTTTAACTTACTGTTATTTTAAAGGCATATTGTAGTTATTTTGTTAAGGTTTTAGAATTGGAACTCCGTACTTCACAAGTTAAATTGAGTTCAATAATTGCATTGAATGGTTATTTTTTCAAGAGTCCTCTTTTATTTCTTATTAGTTCCGAACAGTGAAAATAGTATTACGATATAGTATATTATATTATAGTAACCTACGTATATGTGTAACAGTGATAAGTGTAACTACCGCCGACGATGTCATCGCGATTTATCACATGCCGCGCGTTGTCGTACCCGACAATAATGATGAAAATCTACATACAAAACTGACGACGCACGTGCGCCGTGTCGCTCACAAGTGCATGATTTATGTCGCAGTTTACCGAAACAAACTCAATAAAAAAAAAAAATCATAATAATATATCATATCGTTAATTATCATTAATATTATACACCGTATCGGAAATATAATTATTATATCATAAATCACGACATACCTAATATTACGTTGACATCCGTCCGGCACCGCCGACAGTGTCGGCGGCCGCGAGATTTATAGGAACAATACAATATACTTAATATTATTATGTTTAATTAGTAAGATCAAAGACTTCGGGCGACGAAATAAAGAAATCATATGCGTTAAATACTTACAAACTCCAAATAAAATTAAAATAATAATCATAACCCCTAAAAAAACGTCGTTTATCGTACGAGAGAGCGTAATAATATGATATAATAATATATAATATGTAATTTATACCATTACAATGACCTGGCACGTTAGAACAGTTCCGAACGGACCTCTCGACCACACGTTATGACCGGCTCCAGTTTAATATTATTCTAGATCACTCGACAGCCGCGATGCATATCCTACGATTCATAAATTATTATCAACTGATACAACTATTCACTATACTTTGGTGGCTATAGTAAAATATGTATTGTGTAGGTAAGATATGAGTTAAGAATAACAATTGACAGATTTCGAATCACTACATGGGCGCTTGAACGGTTAATAAATAATTCCTCTAAACAATAGTATTATTATTTATTATATTATGTAACATTATCAAAGATGCTATATTATCAAATTCACTATATAGTTAAAACGTTTATTTTTTTTTTTAACCTTTTAAATTAACTAATCAAATTATAATGGTTATATCTTATTCGTAGTCATCAAGACTTACTTTTTTTGCTGTGGTCAGTTTTAAAACAATTGAATATCAAATTAATTAAAATCATTTTTTTATATAATATCTACAACACGGGTAGAGATTACCATATATATTCATTATCTATTTTTTTTTTTTTTTTTTTTTAATATTCTAAAACGATTCTAGATACAAATAAAACTAATATTCTTTAATAGTTTTTAATATTAAACAATGATTAACTGACTTGACACAAACGTATAGTTGTTAGCTAAAAGTTGGATAACCATTACCTAAAATAAGTATACGCCGAGGAGGGATGGGTATAACTGATATTATGAACAATTTTATTTTATAATATTTGAACTCTACTAACATATTATGACTTATTAGATTTTTGTAATAACCTAGGGTTAAAGCCAAAAAGTTGATACGTGTTGACTCAATAAAATATTTTTGAGTGAGGAGTTATGTACTTAATTTAGTGTGATTGTTATTTCAAGTGATTAATGTTTTTACATAAAAATAAGGAAATCAAATAAATCAGAATATTATCCTGAAATGGCACATCTTCAAGAAAAGGAAGAAGGCACAAAAAAAAAGGTGTGTTACCCTGGCACCCCAAGGTCAAAATTTCGACTTGAAAACTGTTTGGTATTATGTTATTTATTATGTAACATTTTGTAACCGCAAAAAAAAATTTTGTAACCACATCGGTGCCCCGGAAAACGGCGATACAAGTTCCGGGTGCCAGGGTAACGTTACCCCAGCACCCCAAACATTAAATAATTAAAATTTCGACTTGAAAACTGTTTGGTATTATGTTATTTATTATGTAACATTTTGTAACCGCAAAAAAAAATTTTGTAACCACATCGGTGCCCCGGAAAACGGCGATACAAGTTCCGGGTGCCAGGGTAACGTTACCCCAGAACCCCAAACATTAAATAATTAAAATTTCGACTTGAAAACTGTTTGGTATTATGTTATTTATTATGTAACATTTTGTAACCGCAAAAAAAAATTTTGTAACCACATCG